>BQNB010021454.1:0-61556 GCA_026074375.1 Tanacetum coccineum
TCTAAAGATCAAGATCAAGTTTCAAAGATTGGATTACTATTGAAGCACAAATACATCAAGTGAAGAACCCCAAAAGACTACGAGCTGGAGACACTGGCAGTATATGCTAGAACTTAAATAATTATCGCTGCTAGATTCAAGGGAATTGAAGTCTACAATTAAGATGTGCATATCTTGAGCGACCTCTCCTAGGGGGAGATTGTTAGAAACAAAGAATTAAAGTCAAACAAAAAAGTTTTGGTCACTCAAAGTTAGACGACGTTTGATAGTTCGTTAGTTAATGTATTGTAATGTAAATGGGTCGTTGAGCAAAAGGCCCACAAAAGCCTACATAGGTCGGCCCCCCTTAGAGTATTTATACTCTTGTTTTTCCTTTTCTAGGGTAAGACATTCCATTATACACCAATACATTGTCAAGATTAGGTTTAGCCTCCATTTATGTTTTGTCTCTCTTTTCATCAATAAAAGTCTTTAATTAATTGCATCGTGATTCGACATATCATAATTAAGGTTGTGATTGAATGATCATGGAACCTACACAATTTTAAGCTATTAAGTATCGAAAGTTCACGAGAAATGATAGAATATATACAAAAAACGCCATAGAAAACATGTATAATTTGGGCGTTATCAGTCGGCCTCCGGCAGCGTAGTCCACTGTCCTTTTCAATGTGTGATCGATTCGGTCATAGAATATTTGTACTTGGAGCCAAAGATCGATTCCATGGTGAGGGACTTTTCGGAGTAGGTCCTTGAAACGAGTCCATGCTTCTGAGAGAGATTCTCCGTGATGTTGCTGGAACATCAGGATATCGTTGCAAAGTTTTGAAGTCATTCTCAGTGGAAAGAATTGAGCAAGGAAACGAGTAGTAAGATCCTCCCATGTGGCGATGGATCCTGCTGGAAGACGTTCAAGCCAATTTTTAGCTTGATCGCGAAGGGAAAATTTAAATAAACGCAGGCGCGTTCTTTCCCTATTTTCACCGTTAAGGTCAAGTGAGTCCACGAGTTTTAAGAAATCCTTGAGGTGTTGGTTTGGATCCTCGGACAAAAATCCGTGGATTGAGCATCCATTTTGCACTAACCGGATGGTGTCGGATCAAAGAGGTACCACGTTGTTCCCTACGGGGAGATCAATGGTATTCCTGTAGCCCTCGTGGCTAGGTTTGGAGTAGTCTCCAAGAGTACGGATATGATTCTCGTCTCACATGGTGGTTGATAAGAATGGATTACGAAACAATTATCACAAAGAAAAGATAAACTACGAGAAAGCTAATATGCGTAAATTAAAGTCTCACTTGAAAGGATTCAAGGGAGTAGAACTAAGCTAAACTATGATCAAAACCTAACTATTCCCCACGCAGCGGCGCCAAAAACTTGATGTGGTTGTCGTAAGGGACATCTACAAGAAGTTTTACAACTCCCTAGGTAGACTACCTAACCATTATAGTAGTAGTATAGGCAAGACTCGGGGGTTGTTATCGTTCTCTAGGGGAATAGGTTGGGAATGCTTGATCACGGTCTAACAGAATTCTTGGGGTTGAGAGAAGATTATTTTTGTATTTTTATATTTATAAGAAAGTAGTAAAATCATATGTTTGAGAGGTTTGGTTAGTTTTAGCTATTAAACTAAATAATAAACTACGCTAATGGTGATAACAATATAATAAAAAGATTGTATTCATTTAATCATGTATTACTCCCTAAATTGCTTCTCTTAGTGTTGTTGCTTTGTCACACTTGTGATGATCTATGTAATTATTTCCTAAGTCATGAACATATTACATGAACCCGCCGTCTATTTAATATTCCGTTGAGGCAAAACACAAAGTAAGGTAGTATGAAGACTATTACTCGGCCCCCAAGAGTATATTAAATGCATTTGAAATATATTAAAAGTGGATCAACCATATTAAGGGTAAGGTAGTATGAAGACTATTACCGGTGGTATCCTTTCTACACAATCATGTTTCCCTAGACATATCAACAACAATAACAAAAGCTGGTTTTCTAAAGCCTAACATGCATATTCATCACAAGAAGAAACACCACTAAGATCTACATTCTAGGTTTCATACAATCATAAATGAATACAATAGGGAGTTTAGCCAAGCATGTTAAAGGTAAAGCAAGAACAATAAAGAATCAAACAACAAGACATATTGAATGATTAAGATAGTCTTACTTGATTAAAACATGTATTGAAGGAGGTACAATAGGGTTTTGAAGCCCTAAAATCGTCCTAATAAGCTGCCAAATGAACTAGGGTTTGTCCCCCTTTTTACTCTAAAGTTACACACATAAAACCGTAATTTTGGGTTTGTATATATAGAAAAATCGCTGCGACGGCGTCGCGTTTTAATCATGACGCCGTCGTGAAGTAGAATATTCTAGATCTTGGGCTGGGTCGTGTGAGCTAACGCCGTCATGCTTTCTTGTGACACTGTCATGGGATGAATTGTGACGGCGTCACGTGTATCTTGTGACGCCGTCTCCAGCCTCTAAGAACATAATCTTGAGACATGTTGATGTAGGTCCGTAGTCTTGTCCATTTCTTCTCCAAATGAGCCAAAGTCACGTGTATTTCCTGCAAATGCCTTCCAAATGCTAAATACCTGAAAAGGAACAATTAAGTACCTATTTTAGGCATAAATGCACGATTTAGGGGGTTAAATGACCCTGAAAAAGTGTATAAAATAACACCTCATCATACTTGCTTGCTAAATGTTATGTGAATTAGGCTTGATTGTTATTAGGACTTTGCATGTTTATACTCTTCTTGCTAAATGTTATAGTCTTGATTGATATAAAAATTTAGTACTTGCTGCAAATTGATCACCAAAACAAAACTTTTCTTACAACATTCTAGCAAAAATAAAATTTTTGGCCTTTTGAAAAGTCTCAGATGGGCGGCCCCCTTAATTTATAAGGGCGACCCCCTTATTAATAAGGGGACCCACACCATAGATAAGGGGGCCTACCATTTAGTACACGGGTGTTACTGTCTCGTTCTGCTTTTTGACCCTCTTTCACATAGACCCAGCTATAATTTCCCAATACTCACCAACTTTCCTTGGATTTTTTTTCTAACAATCTCCATCCATCCATAATCACATCATCTTCCTAGTATAAATAAACCCTCATTCTCAACATAATCACCACATTTAACTTGTCTTCTCTAATGTCTTCCCCTCACAAACCTTTACCCAAACCTTCAAGGGTTGCGAAAATATCCGTAAGACCCGTATGAAGAAAGAAGTTGAACTATTGTCACACATCCAATGAGGTTGATGTTAACTTGCCTACACTAATGCCCAAACCATAATCTCCTCTCAAAGAATCATCTCAAGAAAACCCTCTTACTATTCTCTCCAATCATGATTCACTACAACCTCACTCACTTTCACTTGGTGATTCTTGTGACACTAATGTTGAATAAGCTTTCATTCCACCACAAAGTGTCAATCAAACTCAACACACACAACCCTCATTTCCTAACTTACTCATCAATCCACATGTTGCTAGTGTGCTTCATGCACAAACTCCACCCTCACCTCAAGGTGACAACCAAACTCAACCTCCACTACCTCCATCTCTAAGTAGAAAAGTGCTCATTAATGACATTAAGCAACTTCAAGACTTATCAAACCTTCTAGCCATGCACCTTTCCTATATGTTAACACTTCTTATCACCCTACTCTCCAACTTGCCTCACACCCTCAACTTAAACCAAGTTGAACAACATGTTGGCTATTATCCTTGTTGCATTTTTAACCAAAAACAATTCCTAACCTTGAGTAAAGATCTCAATTGGATTGAATTTCTTCTTACTCGCCCACAACCACCACTTCAAGTCCAACGAGACTACCTTCTAACAACCACCTCCACTCCAAACTCTCCACCAACAACCAACTAAGCATGTTATATGCTTATCTTTTCCCATTTTCAAATAATTGCCAACCAAACCTTTTGCAAGCAAGTCCTATGGAGTTCTAGGATTAGGACCTTTGTAGTTTAATATTATGTATGTTGTATTAATATGCTTCAAGCATATTATTTCAATTTGATGTATTGTTGGGATTTATTGATTTGATGATAAAAAAGAATGAAACAAGAATGATACAAACGTATTACAAAAGGGCTAATTCGACATATGAAATTCTAGTAGATGAGGATTCTAGAAAGACTTGCTTTAAAAAAGATAAAGAATCAGATTAGGAAAGTGTTTTAGTTTCCTAATACAATTAGATTTCCTATGTAAGTCTAGATGGACTCTAAATATAAAGAGATCCATAGACATTGTTTATGTGTTTTTATGGTGTTTTAATCATGTTTTAGGAAAACACCAACGATATAACCATTTGAGATTGTTTTAGCCCTAAGATTAAGAATCTTTCGATCCATATTACAGTTAGGTAACACGTTTTATTCTGATCAAATAGAATTAGGGCTTGTATGAATGTAAACCTTGTTAAATAACATTGTCTTTGTTTAAATTCCGCTGCGCATCAACAAACTTTGTTATTTTCATTCTTATAGATTCTAGATGAGTTCTAAACGATCTTCACAATTGGTATCAGAGCCAAGTGGCTCATGATCTAGGATCTACAAGGTTTTACAATCAAAGAAAGAAGATTTTGTATTCAAATAAACCTAAAAAAATCGATTTTGGTTTCTATTTTTGTCACTTTCTGCACAGCTGTGGTAAAAGGGGGATATCTCATTCGTTAACCGTTGGATCTTACGGAAAATATTTATTTGAAGGTTCTTTAACTTATAAAGCAATATCTTATGGCGGGATCTTCAATCTGAGCTTTTAATTGAAAGATATAAATTTTTGAAATCTGCTGCAGAAAAGTTGAAGTTGGTATGGTTTTACATCTCTTTCATCATTGTTTTTGATAGTGTTCTTGTTATTGTTATTGGAAGTTTTTCTTTGAACACTTGGGTATTAAAGAGAAGGTATTGAGAATGAAACAGGATAAAGAAGTTGTGAATTAGGGTTTAATTCTTAAATCATTTTTTTGGAAATCTTAATTTCTAAAAACTTAAAAGATGATGGTGAATACAAGTGTAATCACAGTAAATGATGATATGAAGTAAAAGCTAGAGTTCGAGTTCAGGTCTTGTGGAAAGTTTACTTGAAGTGGTTATCTGTTATACTGATTAGAAGTTATATGCTTCCTACATGGTTACTACTGCTCTACATACAGTTAATATGCTGCGAAACAAAGTTATTGTGCTTCATAGAAGTTATATGCCTTATGCATGGATAATGCTGCTATTACTTGTGTTAATACTGCTTCTAGTTTTTGATACTGCTTCTTCTTCATTTGTGCTTTCTAGTCAAAAGCAATATTATTTGTTGAAGTTATGCTGCTAGCTTAAGTTAATACTGTTGCTCTAAGTTAATGCTGCCAAATGAAAAGTTAATACTGCTAGGCATAACTTAATGCTGCTAGGCATAAGTTAATACTGCTGGCATAACTTAATGCTGCTAGAAAAAAGTTAATACTGCTAGTTAGTTGTTAATACTGCTAGTGTATTTTTACTATTGCTCAACCATTAGTGCTGCTCTTCATTGTTACTACTGCTTGGTATCGATTACTACTGTTAGTCATTTTTCACCCTAATGCGGAATTAGTGTTGCTCTTCATGGATGGTACTACATGGTATTCGTTACTACTGTTGGTTAGTTATTCTTACACATTCTTATGGTTGATTTTATTACTTTTGGTCGTGAGATGGTTAACATATTGGTTTCAGGGCAAGAATATGATAAAGTGTTTAACCATTTGTATATGTTAAATGCACCACTTGAAGATTTTACTACTGCTAAGTCTTTATTAATACTGCTATTTTAAGTTTCTACTACTTGAATTCATTATTCTTATTATGGTCATGGAGGGTAATTTGAGACATTGGAAAGCTTGGATTAGAAGTGTAATATATGGTTTATAGTTGTAAAGATCAAAGTTTCATATGTTCACAGTCCCCTAATGGATAATGACAAAAAGGGGAAGATGTTACAGAGATGATATGATATGATTTGCAACTTATTAAGTGTGGTGGCATGGCATGGAACAAGATGTTGAAGACTTCATTGTGTTGAAGAAGTATCAACAAGTTCAAAGGAAATCTTAAGTTAAGGAGAAGATTAGAATCTGTTTGTTTTATTCATGGAAGATCAGATTTGAAGATGTACAAGATGTTTAAGTGATTAAGTTGAAGACAAAGCTTATTATTCAATAGAAAGAAGATTGCTGAAGATTAAGCTACTATAGATCATCTCACCCTTACCTCAAGGTGACAACCAAACTCAACTTCCACTACCTCCATCTCCAACTAGAGAAATGCTAATTAATGACATTAATCAACTTTAAGACTTATCAAACCTTCTAGCCATGCACCTTTCCTAACGTAACACTCCCTCATCACTCTACTCTCCAAACTTACCTCACACCCTCAACTTAAATCAAGTTGAACATCATGTTGGTTATTGTCCTTGTTGCATTTTTAACCAAAAACAATTCCTAACCTTGAGTAAAGATCTTAATTGGATTGAATTTCTTCTTACTCGTCCACAACCACCACTTCAAGTCCAACGTGACTACCCTCCAACAACCACCTCCGCTCTAAACTCTCCACCAACAACCAACTAAGCATGTTACATGCCCACCGTCTCGCTTTTAAATAAATGTTCAACCCTCTTGTTTTGCAAGCAAGTCCAATGGTTTCCTATGGCAATCTAGACAAATTAGGACCTTTGTAGTTTAAATTTTATGTATGTTGCATTAATATGCTTCAATCATATTATTTCAATTTGATGTATGCATGATTGTGTTTTATACACAATTCTTATGTTTAATGAATGGTCTTTAATCTTATGTTTCAAGTATGCACTTGCTTGTCTTTATTTGTTATATTTTGGTTGAATGACTCCTAACTATATATGTTGAGTTTAGTTGATACATATTTGTGATTGTTAGTTTACACAAATACCTTGACACTTGTTAAGCATTATCAACATGTTTAAATATTTTTCTTTCCTTTGCTATATGTTAGAAACATTGGTGTTGTCCTTCTAACTTGTTTTTGTAGCAAAGTTACCATAGCTTGATTCCTTGGTGCCCTCGAACGAGGGGGAGCACACATCAAGGGGGAGCATTTATTCCGTCGATTCTACGCGTAATCATCGACGAAGCCTTTTTGATTCTATAAAAAAGGGGGAGAAATGGAAATAAAACTCACTAAATACTTGTTTAAAAATAATTTTACATTTAATGACTTTAGATTTTGTAATCATCAAAAAGGGGGAGATTGTTGATAGAAATAATGCCTAAAAACGTTATTAATATTTTTCGACCTCTCTACGTTTTGATAATCACAAAATGTAAAAATGCTCAATGTAAAATTAAAACGTAAACAAATAATTAGTAGTAAATTTTCATTTCAAAAATTAAATCACTTAAAAGGTATGAATAAATAAATGCTTAATGCATTTTATGATCAAAGAAATTTTTATTCAACCTCATATTTTTTATAAAATGTCACAAACTTTTTTACAACTTTTATAAAACATTTTTGTATTTAAAATAAATATTTTATTCAAAATAAATATTTTGATTTTAAATTTTCTACCCAAAAACGGCTAGAAATATTCTAGAAAACACCTCCCCTGGAAAAGACAAAAAGAGAGCGTCCTGGCCTGGGCGTCCCTCTTAATTATAAGGGTGGTCCCCTTAATTTTAAGGGGGCCGACAAGAAAAAACGCTCCCCAGTTTGCCTATAAATACTGGACTGTTCCCCACTTATTTTCTTACTTTTTGCACTCATTCTTTTCTATCTAAAATCAGTCCACACATTTCCCGCAATCCTTTGATCATTTAATCATAAAGCTTTGTTTCCAAGTGATTCGAGCTTAGATCTTCAAGTGCAAGAGAAGAATACTTCCTACCATCAAGTAAAGAAGTATTATAGTTTAGTAAGTGTCCTTGCAACCTTGTAGCAATTGTATTATATTTTGTAAATCATTTGTGTATATTTTGAAGGTGTGTATCATAGTTGTGTATAATAGGTAGATTGTGGTGATCATTGCAAGTATAGTTAGATTAGGGTGATCTTAGTAAGTAGTGTTAGATAGGTGTGATCAAGGAAGTGTCTAGTTGAAGTAAAGTTATGAAGTGAAGTATAGAATAGTTGTGAAGGGTAGTGAAGTTGTGAAGTGAAGTATAGAATAGATGTGAAGAGTAGAGAAGTTGTGAAGTGAAGTTATAAAGTGTAGAGAAGTTGTGAAGTAAAGAAAAAGTGGTGTGGTGGAGTGAAGTTATGAATTGTTGTGAAGTAGTGTGGTTAGTTGTGATAGATTGGTTGTAGCTAGGATTAGAACTCGACATTTGGCTTAGTGTCGGAAATCGGTGTAAGCTTAGTTGTGTACGGTTTTCTCCGCCTAAAGAGAGCTTGTTGACATAGTGAAGAAAACTCTCGAGTTTGGTGCTCGAGGAGTGGAGTAGGGCGAAGAGGTGCTTTGTTACTGAACCACGATAAATCCTTATGTTGTGGTTTGATTTTTCTATCTCTTATCTCTTGTCTTGTATATTTATTTCATATCTTGTCATTACTTATTTTTTAAATTGTTCATATTGTGCACATTGTGAATTCACATAAAGTCGAATCTAAGTTTTTATAAACAAACTATTCACTAAATTAAAAAGCGGTAAACCAATTCAACCCCCCTTCTAGTTTTCCACAGAGACTTTCACTCAAAACGTGGTAACCACTTTTGAATTCAGTTTGAGCGAACAAGACTTTCACTAAGGTTGGGCAGACCACTTTTGAGTTTAGTTCAAGCGAATGAACCTTTCACTCAAGACGTGCGAACCACGTTTGAGTTTAGTTCAAGTGAAAGAGAGAATCACTCAAAAACGTGTGAATCACGTTTGAGTTTGATACGAGCAAAAGAGAGATTCAAACAAAACATGCGAACCACGTTTGAGGTTAAAACAAGCGAATGTGCTTAGTTTTTCAAAACAAGCGAATCTCCCAAGGTTTAAACCAAGCGAACGAGACATCCAAAACAAGCAAATCTCCAAGGTTTAGATCAAGCGAACAAGACATTCAAATCAAGCGAACCAGAACAATTTCATTCAAGCAAACGAGACAAGCGAAAGTTTTTTGTGTTTCATTCAAGCAAACAAGACAAGAAGCGAACGAGGGATTATATTGGTTTGGGAGTGAGTCTCAGCTCGGTAATTTCCAAGTTAAGCGAGTTAAAAAAACTAAGGCTTGCATGGAAGTATTAAGTGCATTTAACGTTTGATTCGTGCCCTAGCTCACATTTTCAAAAATAGTCCCTCTTATTGAAACTTTGTTACACCATGCGTCCTTAATTATTTTTAACGAAAGTATCCCCTAAATCTCAAAGTTCTTTCATTGTTAGTCATTGTTATTGGTTAGGTTTAATATATATATATATATATATATATATATATATATATATATATATATATATAAAGAGTTTTTTGGCTGGAAAACTTGAGTAAAATTTAATTTCTAGGTTATTTTTAATATCGAATTTTTACGTCCAATCCAAATTTGTATAATAGTGAAAATTTTGGCCTAAAATTCAAATTTTTGTAACGAAATTCAAATTTGTACAGTTAAAATTGACGTTAAAATTTTCAAATTCACACAATTGATCACAAATCAATGCTAAAAAATCGAGTTATGGTATGATTCCTAAATTGTATAGAAATTCAAGTATTGTAACTTGAATCACATTTAAATGAGGTTTTTACGTTGAAAACTTGAATCAAAGTTAAAAATCTATCATTTTTGAAAACCTTCTCAAAATAAAAACTTTCTTAATCAATCCGGATTATATATATATATATAAAGAGACTTTTGGCTAGAAAACTTGAGTAAAATTTAATTTCTAGGTTATTTTTAATATCGAATTTTTACGTCCAATTCAAATTTGTATAATAGTGAAAATTTTGGCCTAAAATTCAAATTTTTGGGACGAAATTCAAATTTGTACAGTTAAAATTGACGTTAAAATTTTCAAATTTCAAAATTTTTACTACTCTTAGAAATGAATTTTAATGTGTATTTCAAATTTTAGCGAAAGAAATTTTTGCGAAGAAATTTTTGGATGGAAATTGCGAAAGATCAGTATTTGTTTCAGACAAGATGAGTCGTGACGTTATTACGGTTGGTTCGACAATGCGGATTCCATTGTTGTACCATTTTGAATATTCTCAATGGCGTGAACGGTTTATGAACAATCTTGAAGAACAAACGGATGGTGAAGCGATGATTCATTCTATTACTCATGGTGAATACCCATTGCCTGTTGTTACTCAAGTGTCACTTGCTGGAACTGCACCAAATGCACTTCCTATTCTTAAAGATCCCAAATTGTGAACTGCTAAAAAGAAACAAATTTAAAGGATTGATCGTCTTGCTAGATCTCTTTTGATTCGCTTCCAAATGACATTTATTCTCTTATTGATAGCAATGATACTGCTCAAGAGTTATGGGATGCACTAGAAAGGCAGATGCGTGGTTCTGAGTATGGTGAACAAGATAGGAAAGCTGCAATATTGTATGAGTATGAGACATTCAAGGCTACTGAAGGAGAACAATTACTTGATACTTGTCTTTGTTACTTATAAGTGATCAATGATTTGAAGAAGTATGGTTATAAGAAAGACAATTGTGAGTTGAATTACAAGTTCTTGAACAATCTGCAACCAGAATGGAAAAAATATGGTACATTGATGAGGCAAACCAAGAACTTAATGGACATAAACATTGATGCTCTTTACAACATTCTGAAGCAAAACCAAGGTGATGTGAATGATGCATTGGGCATTAGAAGAAAGTAATTGTTGTAACTTCAGATCCATTAGCGTTGGTTGTTGAGAAAATAAAAGTGAGTAAAGATAGAGAGAAAGTTGTAGTTCACTCAGAGTCAGAAGAAAGTGATGATGAAGATATCAGTGATTTGAAAAAGATTACAACATTGTTAGCAAAAGCTATTAACTGGAAGAAATACTATGTTAAACCAACAAACAACAATTTGAGAACTTCTTCAGCATCTACTTCAGCAAACAAGAAACCAGAGTATGTGAAGTCAGAGGAAAAGAAAGATGATAAGAAAGAAGATGAGAAGAAGCGGGATATAAGTAAAGTTAATTGCTACAATTGTAATAAAGAAGGGCATTTTGCCAAAGACTGCAAGAAAGCAAAGGTCAAGGACTACAACTACTACAAGACAAAGATGTTGCTAGCTAAGAAATACAATGATGAACAACCGCTTCTTGCTGAGGACCATGCATGGATGGATTCGAGTAGTCATTCAGATCAGGAGCTTAGTGTAAATATGGTGTTCATGGCTAAAATGGAAAATATTCTTTCGGATTCAGAGGAAAGTTCATCATCTATTGAAGAAACCATTATTAAGGTATCTTATTACACCTCTGATTCTGAAAGTGAATCTGAATATGAAACTTCATATTCTTATATGGTTTATTTATGGACAATGATGATGATCAAGAAACTTTTCATGATGCAATTGGATCTGCTAGTGAAAATTTTGATGAAAATCATATTGTATCTCAAAAAGATCAGGATGAGTCAGAAATTGATCATAATGATCTTGAAGAAAAAGATCATTTAGTTCATAAATTGATTGCTAAGTTTAATCAAAAGTTTGCTAAATGTCAAAAACGTATTGAGAAAGTAAATAAACAAAACACATATTTGGAAGATGAAGTGGTGAGTCTTTTGGAAAAAGAAAAAGAAATTTGGAATTAATTGAGTCTTTGAAATCGAAAGGTGTTGAGTCGAGTGAAATGCAATTTCTGAATCGGAAAATCAAAGAGAAGATGATTGTCAAATGGTTAAAAAAGGTTGTGACAATTTGGATAATTCAAAAGTAATTGCTCAAGAAATGTTTAAAATAAATGTGTCACAAAGTGTTTCACTAATTTCAGTGTAAAAATATCTTATGCTTTAAATAATGTTGAAAATAAAGCAAAAAAGACGTAAGAGAACATCCTCAAAACAAAATGACAAACAAGTGAATAATGATTTATTGTGTGCTAATAGAGATTTTATTCATTTGTCAGATTTAAACACTTTTAGTAGTGTTAGAAGACCTAATGTAACACCCTCAAAATGGCTCGCAGCGGAATAAGGGTCCCGGAGCGTTACTTCATGAGTACCTTTGCACCAGATGCGAGAGAACGACCTCTAAACGTGTCGTTTGAAAAGTAAAATTGTATTGTTTAGACACCAATGCACATCAAGTAAGCCAAGCATCTAATTCACCTGAGCAAAATATGCTTAAAAGTGTCAACATAAAGTTGGTGAGTTTATAGGTTTTTGTAAGTATAAATGTGTATCACAAAACTATATATATGTGAACTTACTGTGTTACAAGTCCCTCCCATACAAGACTTGCAACACATAAACTTAGATATATAGGTTTTCTTAAAATGAGTATAAACACAAACCACATAAATGCGTTTGTTAAAATGTTGGAATCCGAGTTTTGTAAAGTATGTATGACCCTTTTCAACCCCTTTTGATAGTCATAAAAATATATGTATGAATGTTGAAATCAAGATTTGTATAGCGTGTATGACCATTTCAATCCTTATAATAGTCATGAACATGTAAGTGTAAAAGTTGAAATCAAAGATGTGTATGACTATTGTATCCCATACAATAGTCACAAAAAGTTAAGTATAGTTGGACCAAAGCGTTTGTAAAGTATGCATGACCATTGTATCTAATACAATAGTCACCAAGTGTGATTACGATTTCACCCCTAAGTTAATGAAACTGTGACGTAGACTTATATGTATGTCACTTTATTCAAGGCACAGTAAGAGTTCATGAGTATGTAGTTGTTGGCCCTGTAGATACCAATCAAATCGTGCTCCGATAAGGTATAACGTTCATTAGTCTAGTACCGCTGAAACTAGTGAGAGCTAATCACTCAAACGGGGATTGTCAATCCCAAATAGATCTATCTTATAACATTCGCGCTTACCCTCTGGGTAATTAAAAGTTCATGCAACTTAAGCTAATCCAGAATCATTTGAATCAAAGTAAAGTTGTTGCATCCATAAGTGAAAACAAGTATTGTATCCCATTGCGAGATATGAAAATAAGTATGTAAACGAGTTTGTAATCAATCATGTAAATGAGTTTGTAAACGTTCATGTAAATGAGTTACGAATTCAAGTATGTAAACAAGTATGTAAAAGAGATAAATGAATAAGTAAACAAGTTGTAACGAGCATGAATTCTCCCCCGAACGAAATCAAGTATGCAATCAAGTATGTAAAAGAGATTGTAAATGAATATGTAAACAAGTTGTAACGAGCATGTATTCTCCCTCGAGATTTGTAAGATAAATGTAAAACAAGTGAAAGAGGGGCTATAAACTCACTCTAGTGAAAGTAGTGATTATCGCCAAAATCAACAAAGTAATGTCGCAAACAATTCCGGAATGTAACTCTAATTAAATTATAGGTCGTTATAAGATATTGTATTTATTTAAAATAAATACAAACAATTGTTATTATCACGATATATCACCACCTAGAGTTTTGTTTAATTTATAAAAGTTGAAACAATGTTTAAGTCATGCTTGATATTTAATGTCCAATAATTGATTATTTGTTAATAACGCTTGATTTAATATTTTTATTACTTATATAATGATATTATATAAATATTTTAATCATTTCGTAAAGTATTATTTATAAAGTTAAAAACATGTATAAATATTATATAAGTAATGCTACATCATTTTGTAAGGTTTTTGTTGAAAACGAACCAACACTATTCATGTCCGGAAAAATAGTGCTGAAAAAAATAATATAAAGTTATCTAGCTTTAATCATTTTGTAAAATAATATTTATAAAGTTAAAAACATGTATAAATATTATATAAGTAATTCTACATTATTTTGTAAGGTTTTTGTTGAAAACGAACCACCACTATTCATGTCAGGAAAATAGTGCAGAAATTTTATATAAGAAGTTACCTAGTTTCTATGGTGATTTTACTCATTTTAACACACTTTCGGGCTTAGAAAAACGCGATCTTGCAGTAAAACATCATTCCTAACAACTTGTAGCTTTATATTTACTCTGGCTCGAAACCGAAAGCCCTCAAAAATACCATTTATAAATCTGCCAGATTTATGCCGAAAACTTATTTTGCCGGTATTGTTTCAAATCTAGTTTTGGCATTAACTTCTTCGTTTTACATCCGTTTTTTGAGTTCTTTATATGCACGGAATCGTGTTAAGATGTACTAACACATTTTTAAGGTTTTGGCTCGACTAAACGTCTGCACCCTCCTGTCCTAAACCTGCTTCCTCAAAAGGGTATTTTACACATTTCCGTCAAGTATTTCTACTCCATTTTCATACCACAAATCTACTTGTCTATGTATTTCAACCACTTTCAATATTCACAATCAACCACTAACCTAATATCTTCCAATACTTCACAATACCATGAAATACTCATAAGATTAATTAAGCTAGTTTATGAATTATAAACCTAACCATATGTCTAAAATCATAAGTAAGTAGTGTTTCTTGTTTTCCTTGCAAATGTTTATAAAAGTA
Source organism: Tanacetum coccineum (assembly GCA_026074375.1). NCBI lineage: Eukaryota > Viridiplantae > Streptophyta > Magnoliopsida > Asterales > Asteraceae > Tanacetum > Tanacetum coccineum. The sequence continues at coordinate 14,658 of BQNB010021454.1, forward strand.
AACTAGTTGGTGATCTAACTTTACAATCAAGATGTTTATGTATAAAAATACATAATGAAAGTATAGAGATATGAATTAACATAATCCATATGTATGAAAATTAAAAGAGTGAGTGTAGTATGCTTACAAAAGGAATGATCACAAAGGAACCCTAGATTTTGATTCTAAACCCCAAATCTTCATAAAAACCCCAAGTCTTGATTTGTGAAACCCTAACTTAGATCTTGAAAACCCTTTCTTTAAATGGAAACCCTAACTTGCAAAACCACTTGGAACACCTTAGATTACACCCTTAATCAACCTTGTATGCTTGAATTATTGATAAAATAGAAACTATGAATTATGTTTGAGTGCTTATTTGAGCAGTGAGCCTTAGAGAAGGGAAAAGGGAGAGAGTTTTGCTTTTACTAGTTTTGAAAATGTGATTAAATGAAGTCTTATGTTAGCTCATTATATACTCAAAATATCTAGATAATATCTTAGAGACAAAAGAGCACAAATTAAGGAAGAAATCAAGAGGGTGTGGCTTGTAAGAGGTTAGATAAGAGTTGGTGATGATTTGAGTACAAGCTTGGCATGAAAGTCTTGGTAGATATTTGCACATGGGAATTCCTAAGTGAAAAATTGGATATCATTTTATGTATATGCATATATATCCGGCCCTAGTGGTATTTGGTGTAAGAAGATTTTAATTTTGGGGTATTGGGTTATAATTGTGGGTTTTAGTTAGATGTAGATAGGTAGAATGGTTTACTTGTACGCAAAAAGGTTTCCAAAATGTGAAACGTAAACAAGCTCATAAACGTAATATAATCTTGTACTAGTTCCGGACTAAGGTCCATTGTAATCCCGAGGCCGGCCCAAGACATTAAACCACGACCCAACAAGCCTTACAAGGCCGGCCCATTAAGTGGTATAAATACCCCTCTCGAAGTGTGGAGAGGGTGTTGGTCTCATTTGTTTTTCACATACTTGTAATCAACCATCTCATCTTTTTATTCTCTCTACTTTCTCTTTCTAACCTCTCTCTACATTTCTTCATTTTTCTCTTATTCATTTTTGTTGGGATTAAAAGTCTTCTTGATGTTGTTTGAATTACTATTGCTCATGTTTGTGTTAATGCTGCTCAGCTGGATTTAGTGCTGCTCATGAACTTTAAAAAAAATATGCTAAGTGTTTACTACTGCTAGTACAAAGTTACTACTGCTAGTGAATATTAGTACTGCTAGTGAAAATATGCTAAGTGTTTACTACTGCTAGTACAAAGTTACTACTGCTAGTGAATATTAGTACTGCTCAAGGTTAAGACTGCTCAGAGATAAGTTAATGCTGCTGAGGTTAATAAGTTAGTACTGTTTGTTGTTAGTACTGCTTATATGATATGTATTAAGTTATTTGTTTATAGAAAAGATTATGGATATCTTAGGAAAGTATTGTAAGCCGACTAGGACTCCTTGGTGTATAAAAGGAGGTCTTAGGGCATAGAGTTTCATATATAACTAGACGTATAATTCATAGCTTCAAGGTCTTTGTAACCCTAATACTTTAAGAGTATTCGTATTATTATCATTAATAATATTGGAGCTTATTTGTTGAATTGTATGTTCATTGAATTACTGTTTCATTTATTAGTTCTTCTTTTTTAAAGATCTAGTTTCCGCATAATCTTTAATACATTCAACAAAGTTTCTACTATAGTTGTGACAGATTTATCTAATATAACTAAACCTTAAACAAGCTTAAGGAATTCAATCTATTGAAGTGGGATCAACAAGTGGTATCAGAGCTTGTTGAGAAGCTATGAATAAGAAGAACCTGTTCTTGCTAAAAGATATGGATCAAGATTCTACACACATGGTGGTTGCATCCAAAGTTCCCATGCTCAAACCTGGTGAGTATAAGATATGAAGGATGAGGATTGGCTCTCGCTCTTATATCCAGATGATAGACTATGCACTGTGGGAAGTCATAGAGAATGGTGCAACCTTGCTAAAAAAAAAAATTATGGAAGGAGTTATGACAGAGATGCCTATTACAACTGCTGAAGAAAAGGCTCAGAGAAGATTAGAGGTGAAAGCTAGAAGTACTTTAATGATGGGCATTCCCAATGAACATCAGTTAAAGTTTAACTCTATAAAGGATGCTAAGAAGTTCTAGAAGCTGTTGAAAAGAGATTTGGTGGGAATGCAGCTCAAGAACGACTCAAAAGAATTCTTTTTAAAGCAACAGTATAAAAACCCTTCACTGCTACTAAGCTCATGAGATGCTTGATCAATCTTTGATAAGCTTCAAAAGTTATGAGCTTAGTATAGAGCTTTGATGAATAGCTTTCACAAAGACGATGTTAAATAAAAGTTATTAAGAGTATGTCACCTGGAGTGGAACACACATGATATTGTGATGGAGGAAATTAAAGCTGATTTGGATAAAATGAGCTATGAAAGATTCTCTAAAACAACCTTAAGGTGTGCTATGAAAGGGTTTTAAAGGGATGTCTAGCTCAAGTTCAAGCACACAGAACATGGCTTTTGTGTCCTCTTCAAATAACAACACTAGCAACACTAATAAATCAGTTAATACTGCTCATGGAGTTTCTACTGCTAGCACTCAAGTTAATGTTGTTAACTCTACAAATATTGATAACTTGAGTGATGTTGTTATTTGTGCATTCTTTGCTAGTAACAAATAGTCCTCAAACTTGTACATGAGACTTACAACCAAATCTATTCCAAGATGACATGGAAGAGATGTATTTGAGTTGGCATTGGCCTATGTTGATTATGAGGACAAGTAGATTTTTTTAAAGAATACATGGAAGGAAATTATGTTAATGGTAATGCGACTATTGGTTTTGATAAGTCAATGTGGAGAGCTACAACTGCACAAGAGGGGGAATTTTGCTAGGGGAGTGCAGAGCATCTAGGAATATGACAACCAAGAACAGAAAGCTCAAGAAGGTGTGTGGTGTGTGGAAACATTACTTCCACAGCTTTAGTCGTCATTGTGTGTGATGGTCTTGGTGGATATGAATGGAGTGATCAGGCATATGAAAGGACTAATTATGCACTCATGGCTTTCACATCTTCAAGTCGTGACTCGGGGGTATCCAATTATTCTATTGTTAAATTTTTGTTTGGATAAATCTGTTGAACTTTCTTAAATCTCAAAATGGAATCAACTATTAAAAGATTTTAAGAAATTCACGTTAATGGTTTATGGTGTATATAGATAGGTTTAAAGTCCAGTGGAAGAAAAACTTAAAGTTTATAAAGCAAATTAGTCTTTTTATTTACAAGATATTAAGGGTTTAAAATTTGAAATTCATATAGGAGAAAATAACTATTAGAGAGCTTAGGGATGAAGCTTGAAATAGCTTCAAAAGAAAATTATGCATTCAACTTAATGTAGATAAATTTGAAATGCATCTAAAAGTTTTTTAAACAAGCTTCGGTTAGAGTGTCAGATAGGTTGACAATTGCTAGCATGGTTTTTAGGGCTATGAAAAGTATTAATGCTGTTCCACCTCTCTACACAGGAAATTTCTTGCCTCTAAACGGACTTGTCTTTTACTTGGTTTAGTTAAGTTTATTTATTAATGAGCCTTGTAGTTGAGAACTGTAAAACTTTGTCTAGTGAGAAGAGCCTAAGTTAGCTTACGAGTATGATGATGTCCCAGTATGAAGATATGGGTGTCAGATGATGAGGAAGAGGATGTGTCTCAACCTTAATAACTAACAATAAACAGTTAGGCTAGTATTGTTAAAGAAATAGTTTGTCATATCTAAACAACAAGAAAAAAAGTGCTAGGGAAAACTAATTAAAACATGTTGAGCCATTAGGCAAACATACAATCCAAGAGGCATCAAAGAAATTGAACAATATGAGTATCAATAACTAGGAAGCAATATGAAATGTTTAATAAGGCGTGTTAGGTGTGCTAGAAGGCTTTGATCATTTTGCAGGTTGATTGCAATTTACCATCAAAAAAACTGTTTCAAAATCAAAGGATGGTTAAATAACCTGTGTGGGAACAATGCTAAAAGAGGTGAATCATCAAAAATTTACAAAAAAGAGCAGTCACCCTGTTCTAAAAGAACTTGAGTTCCAAGTGCTTGGTTACTAATGAAGTATGGGTTAGTATCAATTATATTGCTTAGATAAAATTTCACAAAACTGCAAGTTTTGGTTATACTGCTAGACAAGTTAAATGCTGCCTCACTCAAAAACAATAGTGGAATTGCTGCTAGGACAAAGGGTTAATTACTGTTAGGGTAAAAATTTAATACTGCTAGACCAAAAGCAGTAGTTAATGTGTTAAGGCCTCAGCTTGTTAGGTTTGGAAACCAAAGAACAAAGTTTTAGACCATGTTTCTAAACATAACAGTGCATCAATCACCCTAAAAAAGTTTGATTATATTGATGCACAAGGCAGATCCAAGTCAGTGATGGCTTGGGTCCCCAAAAGAAACTGATTTTCTTATCTAATGTGAGTGCAATCCACTTGGATTTACAGGATCAAGGTAGTGATTCGATAGTGGATGCCAGGGCACTATGACATGGAACATGTCCTATCTTACAGATTATGAAGAGATAGATGGAGGATATGTTGCTTTTGGAGGGAACCCTAAAGGAGGGAAAATCACAGGAAAAGGTACCATTAAAATTGGTAATCTAGATTTTGAAAATGTGTATTTTGTGAGAGAGTTAAAGTTTAATCTCTTTAGTGTCTCACAAATGTGTGATAAAAAGAATAGTGTTCTTTTTAATGACACTGAATGTATTGTTTTATCTCCAAACTTTAAGTTAATTGATGAAAGTCAAGTTTTACTTAGAGTTCCTAGAAAGAATAATATGTATAGTGTTGATTTAAAGAACATATTTCTTCAAGGATGAACTCTCTCTCGACGCACACTATCTGCTCTCCCTCCCATCCTAGCCACCCCCAAGCACTTCCCCCCCCCCCTACAACCTTTTGCATAGAAGGGATGTCACTTAAATTTTATAACCATGAATAGATTAGTTAAGGGAAATCTTGTAAGATGTTTACCTTCTAAACTTTTTGAAAATGATCAAACTTGTGTTACTTGTCAAAAGGGAAAAGCAACACAGAACCTCTTGTAAGTCCAAAACAGAGAACTAAATAGTTTCCTTTTACATTTATTGCATATGGACTTGTTTGTTCCAACATTTGTAAAAGACTTAAGAGAACTGTATTGCCTAGTTGTCACATATGATTTAAGTAGGGTTTACATGGGTTTTCTTTCTAGCTACTAAGGATGAGACTAGTAGTGTGGCCTTTTATAACTAGGTATAGAAAATCTAGGTAGTTCACAATGTTTAAGGTGACTAGATGTATAATGAATTGAGTTCATTTAAATAAAGAGATGAATCAGTTTTGTGAACATCGAAGGGGTATTTGAGGACAATTTAGGTGTAGCTAGAAATCTCAAAAAATAAAGTTGCTGAGAGGGAGGAATATGACACTAATTGAGGCTGTCTTAGAACCATGATGTTGATTCTTAGTTGCACAAATATTTTTAGGCAGAATCAGTTAAATTGCTTGCTATGTGCAAAATAGAAGTGTTAGTAGTTAAGCCTCATAACAAGACCCCATATGAACTTTTTCATGGTAGAACACCAACTTTAAGTTTTATGAGACCATTTGGGTGTCCTGTTACCATTCTCAATACCATAGATCACTTAGGAAAATTTGATGGTAAGGTTGATGAAGGTTTCTTTATTGGATACTCTTTGAATAGTAAAGCCTTTAGAGTATTTAATAGTAGAACAAGGATAGTGGAAGAAAACTTGCATATTAGGTTTAGTGAGAGTACACCTAATGTTGTAGGTAGTGGACCATATTGGCTATTTAATATTGATGCATTAACAAGAACAATGAATTATGAGCCAATTGTTGTAGGTACACAGTCTAATGGTTTTGTAGGTAAAAAAGCAAGTGATAATGCAGGTCAAGCTATAAAGGAGACAGAACTGTCAAAGATTACATTTTGCTACCTTTATGGACTACTGATCACATATTTCTAGATCCACAATGAGTTTCATGATGATGGATCAAAACTTTATCGTGAGGATGGAAAGAAGGTGATGAAGATCTAAGAAAAGATAGTAAATGTAAAGATCAAGAGAAGGAAGATAATGTTAACAACACTAACAATGTTAATACTGTTAGTTCAACTGTTAATGTTGCTGGCACAAATAAGGTAATGCTGTTGGTGGAAAAACAAGCATTGAACTTCCATTTGATCCAAATATTCCTGCTTTGGAAGATGATAGCATATTTGACTTCTCAAAAGATGATGTGTGTGATGGATGCAGTGGCATGACATGAAAACAATTTGGGATACAACAATCTAGTTCAGTCCTAATCCAAACTACAAGGAATTTCATAAAGATCATCATCTGATCAAGTGATTGAGAATTTGCAATCAGCTACACAAACAAGAACAGATGTCAAAGAATTTGGAGGAGATGTGTTTGTTAGTTACTTTTCACAAAAGAACAACATTAAAAGACCTTTTAAAAATGATTGTTCTGTTGTTTTTTTATCACAGGATAGAACCAAAAAGGTATTCATGCATTGAAGGATCCAAGTTGGATTAGAGGCTTAGCAGGAAGAGCTTCTACAATTCAAGTTACAAAGATTTGGATTTAGTGGATTTAACTCAAAATAGAAAAAAGGGCTTACGTAGGCTCTAAATGGCGGTTTTTATGAATAAAAAGGATATGAAAGGGGTAATTCTGTGATAAGAAATTAAAGCAAGATTGGTTTGCTTAAGGATTTACACAAGAAGGAAAGGGATTGACTATGATGAAGTCTTTGCCCCTGTTGCAAGAATTGAAGCAATTAGGCTATTTTTAGCTTATGCTTCATTTTAAGATTTTGTAGTGTATCAAATGGATGTAAAAAGTGCTTTTCATCCAGACTTTCCTCATAGAGTATACAAGGTTGAAAAAGCACTGTATGGACTACATCAAGCTCCTAGAGCTTGGTATATGAAACCTTGTCAAACATATCTGTTAGACAATGGGTTTCAAAAAGGGAAAATTGACAGCCTTATTCTTCAAAAGGTTTACAAAGGTGATACTTTACTGGTCAGTTATGTGGATGTATCTTCTTTGTTCAAGAAAGATGGAGCTAATGCATTGCATTGAGAGTGGATCCATGTGGAAATTTCAGATGAGTTTATGGAGAATTACAGTTCTTCTTGGGATTACAGTGAAAAGTGAAGCAGAAGAAGGATGGCATATTTATTAGTCAAGATAAATATGTTGCTGAAATTTTAAAGAAATTTAGGTTTACAGAAGTCAAGACTGCAAGCACACCAATAGAAACTCAAAAGCCTCCGCTCAAGGATGAAAATGGTGAAGAAGTGGATGTTCATATGTATAGGTCAATGATTGGTTCATTGATGTATCTTACATCTTCAAGACTTGACATCATGTTTGCAGTGTGTGCATGTGCTAGATTCAAGTGAATCAATGTTTTCACATCTTCATTGCTATTGAAAAGATTTTTAGGTGGTACTTAAAAGTTACTAAATTAGGCCTTGTGATCTAAAAGATTCCTTTTGATTTGGTGCATACAACGGACAGTGATTTATGAGTGGAGCAAGCTTTGGTGCTTGGATAGGAAGTCTACAACAGGAGGTTGTCAATTCCTTGGATGTAGATTAATATCATGGCAGTGCAGGATCAGGACTGTGGTTGCATAAATTCACAAGAGAAGCTGAAGTATGTGGCTGCTTCAGGTATGTGGATATTGTGCTTTGGATGCTGAATCAATTACTTGATTATGGGTATAAATTTATGTATACAAGATCTTTATTGATAATAACAGTACTATTTGCATAATTAAAAATCCTGTTTTTCATAAAAAAACAAAGCATATAGAGATCAGACATCATTTTATTAGAGATTGCAATGAAAAGAAATTGTTTTAAATGGTCAAAAATCATACTGACAAGAATGTTTCAATAATTTTTGACTTACAAAACTTTAATGTAAGTAGATTTCAATTATTTGATGCTAGTATTGGAATGCCTAAATCTTTAAGTCTTTTATCTCTTTTTGTTTTATGTAGAGTTTTGTAGAATTTAGTTCCTGTTATTCATATCATTTAAAAGGATCTGCTGGTTAAGTATCATTTGTTGCTGAGTTTATTAATACTGTTGAGTTTCTACTTGTTTAGTTATATTATACTGTTAGTATAATTCACTGTGGATAATTGTGAAAATTGCTATGGCTTGTGTTTTCTTGGTTTTTGGACTAACATTTTGCAGGATAAGCAAAGAAAAGTGTTAGATTGATGATGGGAATGCTGTTTGGAATGGAATTGGAGTTAATGCTGGTGACTCAAAGTTAATGCTGCTAGGCATAACTTACTACTGCTGAGTTACTACTACTGGGTTGTTGAGGGTATTTTTCATAAATACTTTGATTAAGGGTTTCAATCAATCATTTAATTGATTTCATTCTTTCAAATACTCTCCAATTACAAACCCTAACTCAATTTTATCATCCATTATCAAAACCCAACACAAATGGCGACTCTAAAGTTTGCAGATACTCATAATATGGTCGCATTTTTGTCTAAACCCACAGAGAGTGATGGGTTTGAACAAATTATGGATGTTTTGAATACACACCCTATAAGGTATGGATTAACGATTAATCCTACTATACATATTTCTTGCATTGAACAGTTCTGGTCTACTGTCATGGCCAAAAATATCAATGGAGAGGAACAGTTACATGCCCTAGTAGATTGCAAGAAGATAATCATTACTGAATCATCTGTTAGAACAAATCTTCAACTTGTAGATGAGGGAAGTGTTGATTGTTAAACCAAATTTACATTTTTGAACAACTTACATTGATGGGGTATGAGAAAATTTCACAAAAACTAACTTTTTATAAACCATTCTTTTCCCCACAATGGAAATTTCTAATTCATACTATTTTACAGAGTCTCTAGTCCAAGACTACTGTTTGGATGAGTTTTATTCGTACTATGCATCGATCATTATCTGCTTAGCTACAAATCAGAAATTTAATTTTTCAAAATTCATTTTTGAAAGTATGATTAGAAACTTGGATAATTTTCTGGCAAATTTTTGATGTATCTAAGGTTTGTACAAATATTTTTGGACCAACAACTTGATGGGATGCCAACTCATAAGAGAATATATATTGCACCCTCTCACACTAAAAAGATTTTTGAGCAAATATTGAGAAGGTATAAGCTAAAGGTTTTCTGGTAGTAGAGTAACACCTTTTATTTCAACAATGATGGTATAAACCAATCATAATTGGTGAAGGGTTTAGCATTCTAACTTGTTCCCTATCACACACCCATTTTTATTAACCATTATCACCTCAAAAAGGACAACTACAACCTAGGAAGCCTAAAGGAAAGGACTCTCAGGTACTATCCTAGTGTCTATTGAAAATGTTGCAGATGAGGCTGTCTATAAGGAGTTGGGTGGATTAGTTCGGTGAGGGGGGTGCCATCTACTGCTTACTAGCTTAGAAGCAGAGCAGGACGTGGTAACACATAAATAAGACCAATCAAGGCTTCTCCTAATGAATCTAGTTCCCAAGGAAATCTAATTAGGGGGTGGTCCCTGAGTGCCAAGAAGAACAATGGGGGTACGTTTGCTTCAAACTAGTGTTTGAAGAGTTGTATTAAGCATTCCAATGATTCACTGCTCCAAGATGGTAACTCACTTTAAAGTGTTGAGGGACTAGACTTAAACTTGATGAGTTGATGGCATTATGTACCACTTTACAAAATCGTATTCTTGATTTGGAGAAGACAAAGACCACTCAACATAATTGCTAGTTTGAAAAGGAGGGTCAAGAAGCTTGAAAAGAAAGATAGGTCAAGAATTCATAGGCTGAAGAGATTATACAAAGTTGGTTTGACTGCTAGGGTAGAATCCTCTAATAATGAAGAAAGTTTGGGTGAGGATGCATCCAACAGGGGGAGGATGATTGCTATTTGATGCAGATGAGAATTTAACCTGGTTACTGTTCCATGGTGTGAATGGTTGTTTGCTGGTGAAGGAGGTGTTGTGTTTGCTAAATGTTGATGGTTATTATTTTGGCCTCAAGTACTTGAGAAATGTAAAGTACAAAACCCAAAAGAAAAGGTTGTTTTTATACAAGATGCTGGTGATCTACAACAACAATATTTTCACAACAATCACAGGACAAAGGTAAAGGATATTGATAGAACCTGTAAAGCCTATGAACAAGAAAGATCTAATCAGGCTTGATAAAGAAACTGCTTTAAATTTACAAGCTGAATTTAATGAAAGACTTGCAAGAGGTGAAAAGCTGAAAAAGAAGAAGAAGCCAATATTGCCTTGATTGAAACATAGGATGATATACAGGCAAAGACTTGATGTTGTGATCTATCAATGGCTTGAAAAAATGCAAGCACAAGGAACAAGATGAGTTGTCTATTAAAGGGAAATGCGGCTACATTATTTCAAACAACTCTTTAGAGAAAAGAAGAAAGTCTTTTTGAGCTCCAAAAGAGCAGAAGAGAAAAGTAATGAATCACCCAATAAAAGCTCAATCAAAGAAAGATAATGATGGTACTAACCTAAAGTACATTGGAAGGATACAAGCTCAAAGATTTGAAGTTGAAAGAGTTTGATTCTATCCAAGAGATGTTTGACAGAGCATTCAAAAGGGTAAATACATTTGAAGACTTTAGAACAAAGTTGTTAGAACGCAAAGAAAAGAGAGAAGGAACATAGCTGGTACAAGAGATTATAAAGAAACAAAAGGTGGAAGATGACAAAGAAACAACAAAGCTTAAACAGTTAATGAAAATCATTCCAGATGAAGATGAAGTAGCAATTGATGCTATACCTTTGGCTGTTAAGTCTCCAAGCATTGTTGGCTAGAAGATTTATAAAGAATGAAGAAAAAGCTATTATCAAATAATGAGAGCTGATGGAAAGTCTCAAATGTATATGATCTTTAGTCAAATGCTTAAAAGTTTTGACATGGAAGGTTTGGAAGATTTTTACAAGTTGGTAAAAGCTAAATATGAGTCAACAAGACCAGTGGAAGACTTGTACTTATTGTTATTGGGTGATTTGAAAATAATGTTTGAACCACATGTAAAAGATAAAGTATGGAAGAATCAACAAGAATACAAAGTGTTGAATTGGAAGCTGTATAACTCATGTGGAGTACATTCCTTGATGATGCAACATGTGCAGATTTATATGTCGCTATAGAAGAAGTATCCCCTTGCACCACTTACACTTTCAATGATGTTGGAAAAGAAGCTTATGATTAACTATGAAAGTGAAATGGCTTATCAGCTTCTTAAATTCATCATGAAACAACTTAAGAAGTAAAAGATGTGTTTGAGCATCCTCTAGCATTGATAAAGCCTTTAAATGCAAAAAAACTTATGATTTGAAGAAGAATATCAAGTTTAGGGGAGAAAAAAAAATGTTGGGATTTAAAAAGTCTTCTGATGTTGTGTTGAATTATTGCTGTCATGTTTTGTGTTAATGTTGATCAGCTGGATTTCGTGTGTCAAGAACATCAAAGAAAATATGCTAGTGTTTTCACTACTGCTAGTACAAAGTTACTTACCTATTAGTAAATATTAGTATGCTTGTGATGAAGTTAATGCTGCTAGTGAAAATATGCTTGAAGTTACTACTGCTAGTGAATATCAAGTTAATGCTGCTAGTTAGTACTGCTTATATGATATGTATTAGTTGTTTATAGAAAAGATTTTAGATACTTAGGAAAGTATTGTAAGCCGACAAGGACTCTTTGTGTATAAAAGGAGGTCCTAGGGCATAGAGTTTGATATCAGTATCATCATCTTTTTATCAATCTTATGAAGTCTTAGACGTATAATTCATAGCTTCAAGGTCTTTGTAACCCTAATACTTTGTGAGTATTCGTATTATTATCATTAATAATATTGGAGCTTGTTTGTTGAATTATATGTTCATAGAATTACTATTTCATTAATAATTCTTCTCAATATTAAAGATTAGATTCTGCATAATCTTTAATACATTTAAACAAAGCTTTTACTATAGTTGTGTTAGATTTATCTAATATAACTAAACCTTAAACAACTTAAGGAATTCGATCTATTGAAGTGGGATCAACAAGTGGTATCAGATTTTATTGAAAAGCTTTGAATAAGAAGAACCTATTTTTATACACAAGATATTTTTTTAACGATATGGATCAAGATTCTGCACACATGGTGGCTGCATTCAAATTTCCCATGCTTAAACCTGGTGAGTATGAGATCTGGAGGATGAGGATTGAACAATATATCCAGATGATAGACTATGCACTATAGGAAGTCATAGAGAATGGTGCAACCTTGCCAAAAATAACAACTGTGGAAGGTGTTGTGAAGTGATGCCTATTACAACTGCTAAAGAAAAGGCTCAGAGAAGAGTAGAGGCGAAAGCTAGAAGTACTTTAATGATGGGCATTCCCAGTGAACATCAGTTAACGTTTAACTTCATAAAGGATGCTAAGAAGTTGCTGGAAGCTGTTGAAAAGATATTTGGTGGGACTGCAGCTACAAGAAAGACTTAAACGAATCTCTTAAAGCAGCAATATGAAAACTTTACTGCTCCAAGCTCAGAGATGCTTGATTAAACTTTTGATAGGCTTCAAAAGCTTGTGAGTCAGTTGGAGCTTTTGGATGAAAAGCTTTTACAAAAAGATGTTAATAAAAAATTATTAAGAAGTTTGTCACTTGAGTGGAACACACATACTGTTGTGTGGAGAAATAAAGCTAATTTGGAGACAATGAGCATGGATGATCTCTATAACAACCTCAAGGTGTATGAACCAGAAGTTAAAGGGATGTCTAGCTTAAGTTCAAGCACACTGAACATGGCTTTTGTGTCCTCTTCAAATAACAACACTAGCAACACTAATGAAGCAGTTAATACTGCTCATGGAGTTTCTACTGCTAGCACTCAAGTTAATAATACTTACTCTACAAATATTGATAACTTGAGTGATGTTGTTATTTGTGCATTCTTTGCTAGTCAATCAAATAGTACTCAACTTATACATGAGGACTTGCAACAAATCCATCCAGATGACATAGAAGAGATGGATTTGAGATGGAAAATGGCCAAGTTGACTACGAGGGCAAGAAGGTTTTTGAAGAATACATGAAGGAAGCTTACTGTTGTTGGCTATGAGACTATTGATTTTGATAAGTCCAAAGTGGAGTGCTACAACTGCCACAAGAGGGGATATTTTGCTAGGGAGTGCAGAGCTCTAAGAAATCAAGACAACAAAAACAAGGAAAGCTCAAGAAGGAGTGTGCATGTGGAAATATATACTTCCACAACTTTGGTGTCATGTGATGGTCTTTGTGGATATGTCTGGAGTGATCAGGCAGAGGATGGGCCTAATTATGTACTCATGGCTTTCTCATCTTCAAATCCTGACTCAGAGGTATCCAATGATTCTATTTGTTCAAAATCTTGCTTGAAAACTATTAAATCTTAAATCTTAAAATGATCAACTATTAAAAGATTTCAAGAAATCTGAGTTAATGGTTCTAGGTTATAAGACATGTTTAGAGTCAGTAGAAGAAAAACTTGAAGTTTATAAAGCAAACGAGTCTATTTATTTACAAGATATTAAGGGCTTAAAATTTGAAATTCATCTAAGAGAAATAACTATTAGAGAGCTTAAGAAGAAGCTTGAAATAGTTCGAAAAGAAAAAGATGACATTCAACTTAATGTAGATAAATTTGAACATGCATCTAAAAGTTTAAACAAGCTCATAGAGTGTCAGATAGTTGACAATTACAAGAAAGGTTTAGGCTATGAAAATTATAATGCAGTTCCACCTCCCTACATAGGAAATTTCATGCCTCCAACACCTGACTTGTCTTTTATTGGATTAGATGAGTTTGTTAATGAGCCTGTAGTTGAGAAATGTAAAGCTATGTCTAGTGAAGAAGAGCCTAAGGTAGTTAAGAAGAATGATGATGCCCCAATTATTGAAGAATGGGTGTCAGATGATAAGGAAGAGGATGTGTCTCAGCCTAAAACTGAAAAGAAAACAGTTAGGCCTAGTATTGTTAAGAAAGAGTTTGTCAAATCTAAACAACAAGAAAAAACTACTAGGAAAACTGTTAAACAAGTTGAGCAACATAGGCAAAACACTCACAGTCCAAGAGGCAATCAAAGAAATTAGAACAATATGATGTCTCAAAAACTAGGAAGCAATTTTGAGATGTTTAATAAGGCTTGTTATGTGTGTGGAAGCTTTGATCATTTGCAAGTTGATTGCAATTACCATCAAAAACAGTTTCAAAATCAAAGGATGGTAAAACCTGTTTGGAACAATGCTCAAAGGGTGAATCATCAAAACTTTGCTAAAAAGACTCACTCCTGTGCTAAAACGAACATGGTTCCAAGAGCAGTACTAATGAAGTCTGGTTTAGTATCGGTTAATACTGCTAGACAAGTTAATACCGCTCACTTAAAAACAACAGTGAATGCTGCTAGACCAATATCATATCTTTCTAAAACAACACATTCAACTGTTAAGCAGCCCATTCATAAGAACACACCATTTAAAAATAGTAATATTAATCAAAGAGTTAATACTGTTAGGGGTAAAAATGTTAATACTGCTAGGCCAAAAGCAGTAATTAATGCTGTTAAGGAAAATAATTTTAATGATGTTAAGGCCTCAGCTTGTTGGGTTTAGAAACCAAAGAATAAAGTTTTAGACCATGTTTCTAAACACAACAGTGCATCAATCATCCTAAAAAGTTTGATTATATTAATGCACAAGGCAGATCCAAGTTAGTGATAGCTTAGGTCCCCAAAAGAAATTGATTTTCTTATCTAATGTGCAGGGCAATCTACAAATGGATTTACAGGATTAAGGAGTGATTGATAGTGGATGCTCAAGGCACATGACAGGGAACATGTCCTATCTTATAGACTATGAAGAGATAGATGAAGGATATGTTACTTTTGGAGGAAACCTCAAAGGAGGGAAAATCACAAGAAAAGGTACCATTAAAACTGGTAATCTATATTTTGAAAATGTGTATTTTGTGAGAGAGTTAAAGTTTAATCTCTTTAGTGTCTTACAAATGTATGATAAAAAGAATAGTGTTCTTTTTAATGACATTGAATGTATTGTTTTATCTCCAAACTTTAAGTTAATTGATGAAAGTCAAGATTTACTTAGTGTTGGGAATAAATCTTCATCAAGAGTTAATACTGCCAAGGTATAACTAACAGTACTAATGGAGTTAGTACTGCCGCAAAAGTCACATTGATGAATCTTAACTTTGGACATAGAAGGCTTTAGGTTACTTAAATTTTAAAACCATGAATAAATTGGTTAAGGGAAATCTTGTAAGAGGTTTACCTTCTAAACTTTTTGAAAATGATCAAACCTGTGTTGCTTGTCAAAAGGGAAAGCAGCACAGAGCCTCTTGTAAGTCCAAAACAAAGAACTCAATTAGTCTTCCTTTACATTTATTGCATATGGACTTGTTTGGTCCAACATTTATAAAAAGCCTTAAGAAGAAAATGTATTGCCTAGTTGTCATAAATAATTATTATAGGTTTACATGGGTTTTCTTTCTAGCTACTAAAGATGAAACTAGTGGCATTCTTAAGTCCTTTATAACTGGGATAAAAAACTAGTAGATCACAAGGTTAAGGTGATTAGATGTGATAATGGAACTGAATTCAAAAACAGAGAAATGAATCAGTTTTGTGAGATGAATGGTATTTTGAGACAATTTAGTGTAGCTAGAACTCCTCAACAAAATGGAGTTGCTGAGAGGAGGAATAGGACACTAATTGAGGCTGCTAGGACTATGCTAGCTGATTCTAAGTTGCCAACTACTTTTTGGGCAGAAGCAGTTAATACTGCTTGCTATGTGCAAAATAGAGTGTTAGTAGTTAAGCCTCATAACAAGACCCCATATGAACTTTTTCATGGTAGAACACCAACTTTAAGTTTTATGAGACCATTTGGGTGTCCTGTTACCATTCTCAATACCATAGATCACTTAGGCAAATTTGATGGTAAGGCTGATGAAGGTTTCTTTGTTGGATACTTTTTGAATAATAAAGCCTTTAGAGTATTTCAATAGTAGAAACAAGGAGAGTGGAATAGTAAACTTGCATATTCAGGTTTAGAGACGAGTACACTAATGTTGTAGGTTGTGGCCAGAGTGGCATTTGATATTGATGCACTAACAAGAACAATGAATTATGAGCCAATTGTTGCAGGTACACAGTCTAATGGTTTTGCAGGTACAAAAGCAAGTGATAATGCAAGTCAAGCTAGAAAGGAGACAGAACATGTCAAAGATTACATTTTGCTACCATTATGGACTACTGATCAACCATTCATTCGCTGGATCCAAGGAGTTTCATGATGATGGATCCAAAACCTTCAAGTGATGATGGAAAGAAGGTTGATGAAGATCCAAGAAAAGATAGTGAATGTAAAGATCAAGAGAAGGAAGATAATGTTAACAGCACTAACAATGTTAATACTGCTGGTAATGTTAATACTGTTAGTTTAATGTTAATGCTGCTGGCACAAATGAGGTTTATGTTGTTGGTGGAAAAACAAGCATTAAACTTCCATTTGATCCAAATATGCATGCTTTGAAAGATTATAGCATATTTGACTTCTCAAGAGATGATGAAGATGATGGTGCAGTGGCTGACATGAAAAATTTAGATACAACAATCCAAGTCAGTCTTAATCCAACTAAAAGAATTCATAAAGATGATCTCTTGACAAGTGATTGGAGATTTTCAATTTGGCTACCACAAACAAGAAAGTTGTATAAGATTTAGAGGAAACCATGGGTTTGATAGTTCTATTTCAACAAAGACTACAAACCATAAAGACCTTCAAAACTGCTTGTTTGCTTGTATTTTATCACAGGAAGAACCTAAAAAGGTAATTCATGCATTAAAGGATCCAAGCTGGATAGAGACTATACAGGAAGAGCTTCTATAATTCAAGTTACATGAGTTTGATTTAGTGGATTTCTAAATACGAAAAAAGGCTATAGGCTCTAAAATGGGTTTTCAGGAATAAAAAGGATGAAAGGGGAATTGTGATAAGAAATAAAGAAAGATTCGTTGCTCAAGGGCACACACAAGAAGAAGGGATTGATTATGATGAAGTCTTTGCCCCTATTGCAAGAATTGAAGCAATTAGGTTGTTTTTAGCTTATGACTTCATTTGAAGATTTTGAGGTTTTTGGGCTTGTCTCAATATGGATGTTAAAAAAAGTGCTTTTCTCTATGGGAAGATTGAAGAAGAGGTGTATGTATGTCAACCACCAGGATTTGAAGATCCAAACTTTCCTGATAAAGTATACAAGGTGAAAATCACTGTTATGGACTACATCAAGTCCTAGAAGATTGAGTAGGTACCTTGTCAACATATCTGTTAGACAATGGGTTTCAAAGAGGGAAAATTGACAAGACATTATTCATCAAAAAAGCACCAAAGGTGATATTTTGCTGTATGGTCCCAGTTTTATGTGGGTGATACTCATCTTTGCGTTCAACAAATGAAGGAGCTATTGACATTGCATTTGAGAAGTTGATGCTTGAGAAATTTCAGATGAGTTCTATGGGAGAACTTTACATTCTTCTTGGGATTACAAGTGAAGCAGAAGAAGGATGACATATTTATTAGTCAAGATAAATATGTTGCTGAAATTTTAAAGAAATTTAGGTTTATAGAAGTCAAGACTGCAAGCACACCAATGGAAACTCAAAAGCCTTTGCTCAAGGATGAAGATGGTGAAGAAGTAGATGTTTATATGTATAGGTCAATGATTGGTTCATTGATGTATCTTACATCTTCAAGACCTGACATCATGTTTGCAGTGTGTGCCTGTGCTAGATACCAAGTCAATCCAAAGGTTTCACATCTTCATGCTGTGAAAAGGATTTTTAGGTACTTAAAAGGTCAATCCAAATTGGGCCTTTGGTATCCAAAAGATTCTCCTTTTGATTTGGTAGCATACACTGATAGTGATTATGCTGGAGAAAACTTGGTTTAGACAGTCTACATAGGAGGGTTGTTAATTCCATGGTAGATGTAACTTAATATCATGGCAGTTGCAAGAATCTGACAGTGGTTGCAAATTCCATCTAACAGAAATGACTGAGTATGTGGTTGTTCAAGTTGTTGTGGACTAGTGCTTTTGGATGCAGAATCAATACTTGATTATGGGTACAATTTTATGCATACCAAGATCTTTATTGACAATAACAGAACTATTTGCATAATTAAAAATCCTCTTTTTTATTCAAAAATAAAACATGTAGAGATCAGACATTATTTTATTAGAGATTGCAATGAAAAGAAATTGATTCAAATGGTTAAAATTCATACTGACAAGAATGTTGCAGATTTACTTACAAAAGCTTTTGATGTAAGTAGATTTTAATATTTGATTGCTAGTATTAGAATGCTAAATCTTTAAAGTCTTTTATCTCTTTATGTTTTGTAGAGTTTTGTAAGAATTAGTACTGTTATTCATGTCATTAAAAGTTTTTGCTGTTAAGTATAATTAATACTGCTGGTTATACTTAATACTGCTGAGTTTCTACTATTAGTTATACTTAATACTATTTAGATATAATTAATCACTGTGATATTGTGAAAATTGCTTTGGTTTGTGTTTTTCTTGGTTTTTGGGCTAACATTTTGGGGGGTAGGGGATAAAGCAAGAAAGTGTTAGATTGATAATGGGAAAGCTGTTTGGAATGGAATTGAAGTTAATACTGGTGACTCAAAGTTAATGTTGCTAGGCATAACTTACTACTGCTGTGTTGTTAAGGGCATTTTCCATAAATACTTCGATTAAATTGATTTCAATCAATCAATCAATTAATCGATTTCATTCTTTCAAATACTCTCCAATTACAAACCCTAACAAAATTTTATCATCCATTATCAAAACCCAACACAAATGTAGACTTCTAAAGTTTGTAGATACTTGTATATTGTGTTATGCCATATATGGTTCGCGTTTTTGTTAAACCATAGAGAGTGATGGGTGTTGAACAAATTCTGGATTTTTTGATGCACACCATATGAGGTTTTAATTCGCCACAAACTACACACACAACAAGTATTGAGTAATTAAGAGGCAAATACAAATTATTAGTATAGTAGTATACGTATTCCAAAAGATTAAAGAAGATTGCTTTTAACCAAAGCAATCCTTAAAACCTCCGGGGTCGTTTGTCCTCGGCGAAGTGTGAATAGAAAGTCGGTTTAGTTTGTGATCGCGCAGGCTGTATAATCAAAGATTGGATTTTTTTTTCCTTATTTTAACATTGAAACACATAAAGCATGCAAAGAAGAATTAACGATTAAGCAAGTAAGAAATTTAACACAAAAACACTACGGGAATAATAAAAACGCGACGAATAAGCAAGTATAACAAAATTAAGCCCTACGAACGAAAATTTAATTCCTAAACCTTCTAAATATTAAAAGAAAATTTTCAAAAAAAGAAATTTATTTTTTTTTGATTTTTATTTATTTTTCATGATATTTTAAATATTTTAAACTAATAAAATTCAAGAAAAATACTAAAGTTTAAATTAAAAATCTAAGAAAAATACCAAAAGTTGCTTAATAAGTAAAGAGCACAGGAAAATTACTGGCAAAGAAAATGCTTAAATGAATAAGCCTGAAAAAGCCTAATAAACACTCGAAGTGCTTATATGAAAAAGAGCCCAAAAAGGTGGTAACATAATTGCTTGTGACCTTTGGACGTTAAAGTCCAAGGCCAGTTGGTGTTGGTGTGTGGTATAAAAGGGTTGAGTTGGGAAAAGGTCTTGGGTTCGAGCCTTGCTCACCCAAGACTTCCCTAATTCCCCTTTTTTTATTTTGCAAAACTTATTTATGGAACATGTAAAACAGCTTATCCTAATCAAATTTCTTACTAAGAAATCTTGTATTGATCTTAAGCAATAAGCCAGAAATTAGGCTTAAAAGTCACAGCTTACACTTAGAAGGATTTTTAGCTTTTTGCACAAAACTTAAGAAACTAATAAGCTTGAATAAGCTCAATTACAATCAAATAAGCTAAAATCACTTTAAAACAAACCTAATAAGCACAACTGAACAACATTAAGCAAAATTAATAAACAATAAGCTGAGAAAAGCTCATAAGCATTTTGACACAAAACTGTTTACCAAACAGCCAAATAGGACTTTTTAAGCTTATTTTTAAGCAACTAAACAGATCCTTATGACAAAATCACTTATACCACTAGAAAGCTTGTCCTACACACTACTTAAAACATCAATCAAAAAGTATTTTGAAATTCAAACAAGCTAAGAAAATGCTAATTGAAAAGGCTACTATTGCAGTTTACTCTATTTTTGGTTTTTGCAATTTTTTATCAAAAGACAAAGGACTAATTTGCAGACCTAAAAACAGATCACTAATTAAGCTTTTTAAGACAAAATAAGCCCTTACTATTAGAATTTGCCTATGATACACGTGTGCATAAAATTTCAAAACCTAATTCCTACTTAAACTACTTTAAATTTAAGATTGAAAATGGCAATTAAGCAGACTTACTATCTGATGCACTTGACACAATTTTTAGCCAAAACTCAAATCCAAAAACACAGACCCTTAAGACTTGGTTTCAACATCTTTAAAACACCAAAACTTGAGCAAATTGATGAACAAAAACAGCTAGAACAGTTTAAGCTAAAAGAACATAAGAATTGAAAACATATGACTACAGATTTAAACAATTACAACAAACTTGATTATAACTGATTTACCTACAAAAGACCTTAAAATCCTAAACTTATAACCTCAGTATGAGATGTAAATTCATTTTAAAGATACCATATGGCTCTTGACAGTACTAACTCAAGTTAGTACTGCCTTGAGCCAAACACCCTTTAAATCCCTTAAACTCATTTTTAGCTTATAAGATAGAGAAATAACACTCAAACTTCAAATACCAGATGCTTATTAGCTTATAACAAACCTAATGAACAACTTTTCATAATTAAATAAGCAGAAACAATAAGCTACTAACTAATGCTAAATTTTTTTGAATTTTTAACTGTTTTTTATCACAGACTTATAAAATGAGATTTAAACAAAACAACTGAGTATTTTAATCAACAAACAACTATATTAAGCAATATTAAGCTATTCTAAACAACATTAAGCACGACATAAGCGGTACTAAGCTACATTTCAATATAAGCTTCAAAAGGTTAAAAGTTGAACTTAAAAAGCTTTGCACAAACCATGGCTATATGTGCTCTTAGAGCTTATCTTATAGAGCTCCAGCTTATCAGAGATAAGCTAGTAAGGTCATGGAAGCCCTTCCAAATCTGGCTTACCTTCCAATAATAAGCTGAGGTATATTTGGGGAGGAATTTAAGTATTATCAAGCTCAGTTAAGCTTTGAGAGCTTATAGAGTATTTAACTAGCTTATTAGTGATTAGGAAAGCTTATTGAGCTTATAAGAGTATTAAAGAGCTTATTAATCCATAAGAGCATTTAAGGTAAAAACATGATTAAACTTAAACAATAATAAAACTGAACTTTTATTGATTATTTAAACCGAGTACAAGCTTTTGAAAGGGAAAATTACAATAATTGAAAAACTATAAGCTAAAAACGTTACAATAAGCTAGAATGACTAATTAAGCTATAACTACCCTAGATGCCTCGTGTGTGTGTGAGAGCTCTTCCTTTTATAGCTGAGAGGTGAAGGTTCTAGGCCTCTGGACGCTCCTCATTCTAATATTGTATCCACTCATTAACCGTCTCAATTTGCCGTTGAATGCCCTCCACGCATGATTAGCCAATGATTGGCCTTGGGATTGCCAGCGTGGCTCCCAAAGGCGTCATTGCGTGCGTCATTAAGTTTCTAGAAGGGTTAACTTTCATTTAAAGAGGGTAATTGGGTGCAGGGTAAAGTTGGGGAAGGAGGGTGAACAGTAAAACTGTTCCCGCCTTTTTTCTTTTCTATTTTGTTGTTTGACTGAGTAAAAAGGGAGGTTTGACTTGGGTCTTTGTTTTATATCAAAGGGTTTGGGCCGGGGTAAAGGATTTGAACTTGTAAAGGGTTATGGGTTAATATCAAAGGGGTTTTGGGTTATTGGATATATTAGGGCTTTTAGGCTTTTAATATTTAGGGTTTGGGCTGACCCGACCCAATAAAATAGGCCCGGGTTGGTCCATGGAAGTTGGGTTCGCCTTCGGCCTCGGTTTTTTGTCCTTTTTTCATTCCCGTGCTCGGATTTGTCCATTTTTGTCCTTAATTTGTCCATTTCTTAATATCCGGTACCTGCACATACACAAACACAAAAACAAGCATATACATTGTATTTTTAACACGTTTTTGGTTATTTGGGCTCGTGTATAACGGGTAAAAAGGTATGGTGGAAAATAGCAACATACCAAAACTTCCTCACTACTAAGTTTTGCCGTGTCCTCACGCAATATTAAAAATAACACTTTAGAAAACTAAGAAACTTAATCCCCCTTGATTAATTACCTCAAAAAGTAGCTAAGTATTCATCTTAAGGGATTAAAGAAACATTAGCTTTAAAAAACCCCGTTTTTCCATTTTTAATATTTTTCCATTTTTTATGCTTTTTCATAACTTTCAATACTTCAACACTTCATAACATTGTGTATTCATTATTTTTGTTTTTGTTTTTTGTTTTGATAATACTTTAGGATCATGGAACAAGCAAAAATAAATCATCGTCGCCCCAAAACTTTTCCACTTTCTCCATTACTACGCTTAAAAACAAGATCATTGTCAAATACAAGTCATGATACTAAACCCTACTCATAAATACTAATGTGTAGTACTTACCTCGTTATTCCTAATTTTGTATCTAAGATTTTATTTTTGTCTTTATACCGAGGCTCTTTATGACTTATTTTTTTATTTTTATTATATCCGAAAATAAAGTGGGACAATTAAAGATAAAAATTAGCTTCAACTCTTATCCTTGAAAACCGATGAGGTCCACATCGAGGTGACCGGAATTTGACTTTTATTAGGCTACTTATTTATTTAACTTGATTTACATCATATACCCTAAGGCTTTTTAAGAAAAAAGCAAGTGAGATTTAATTTGCACCATATACCCTAAGGCTCTTTAAGGTACAAACAAATCATTTATTAAACATGATTCAATCATTCATACCATATACCCTAAGGCTCTTTAAGGTATGAATAATTTAATCACTTACGCCATATACCCTTAGGCTCTTTAAGGTTAATGCTTATTCTCATGAATAACTCTACTACTTACACCATATACCCGAAGGCTCTTTAAGGTGTAAGTAAAGCAATTATTCATATGATATATATAGTATGCCAAATTCCGAATTCCGATGTGTACCTATTTTATTAGCATCGTCTTCCAAGTTAGTGGGAATTCACTAAAGATTAAGTTGAACCGGGCAACCTTATTTATTAAACATTATTTATGTAAAAGTGAAACAAGCTAATGGGATAAAAAGCCACAATTAATACTTGTGACATTGAAAGATAACCAATATTCCACGTCTTAATATATGGACTTATATTTATCACATATCTTTTCTTGGTCTTAGCTATTTAAATCTCTAAGAACGAGACTTGCGAATGCTTCGCTAGCGAATTAAGTTGGCATTTAACAAGTCACATAGACTGGCACAATCTTTTATTCTTATTAATTCGAGTTCGCATTATGAATTTATATTTTATAAGAACCTACATTAAGACTAGAAACAAAACTCGATATTAAATATGTTAAGAAAGCTAAGGGATAAAACGGATTCGGATACAAAATTTATTTTCGTTTCACCTTTGTACAAACTTATTTCATCACTTTATTCCAACATTTATCACTTTTTTTTCACTTTATCATGCATTTTTTTTTTAATTTTGCTTATTTTTTACATAAATCACATATTTTTGGTGGAAAAAATGGGTTATTGAGAATCAACAGGCTGCAGGTATAATCAAAATCGATAGATTCCCCCATACTAATAACTACACATTGTCTCTCAAATGTGAAATTGTACTCCATTACTAATTTCAAGCTTAATCTTGATTATAAAGGGGTCTCTACGCAAAAATCTAAGCATTTATTAAGTTTGCTAAAGATAAGTTTAGTCTGATAAGATTTCAAGATATCGGTTTCCCAATATAGACATGCTAATAGATTGAGAGCGATTGTGAACGATGGACAAAACACCAAGCACGAGAGCCTTCAAAATCCGGGCAATCCTAAACATCACAAACTACAAAACACAAAACACGAGAAAGAGGCGAGCTCTCTCACATCACACTTATTAGAAAATAGAAAGAAAATAGAAGGATAAGCATGGGTTGTCACCCGCGAAGCACTTGTTTTTGTTAACTGAGTCACGAGCCTAACTCGACCCCGGATTCATTGGGTCTATGGAAATGTTTGGGAAGATAGGGGACCAAAATATGTGTACTGTCCCCTCAAAATAGTGCTTAAAGTTATGACGTTCCCTTACAAGTTAGGACCATCAGCTCGAGATAAACTTATTGTCCCATAAGGAAACTTGGGCCACGGTGATCGGTCGGTCCAGCGGGATTTTAGTTTGCCCAAGAAAATCTTTTTATCGGGATATTAAAAAGACAGGTCACGATCTCCACTTGGAAATTCACAGTTTTTGATCTTAGCATCTTGGGAATCTTCTTTGTATTCTCTTATATAGCAATAAAGTAATTCTCATAGGGCCTGAATCCCAAAGTTTTTTAATTCATTAAGTTGAACTTTACGGTGATCACCCGTGGTTTTTAGTTCAAAGTTAGTCCATTTCAAGGCCTATGGGGCATTATGTGATGCTCGATGGAGAGATGTCAAGCTTTTCCGTATACCGTCGGTTAAGGAGTACACGGCCGAGCGATGTTGTGAAAGCGGTTCGTATACCTCATGGCGTCTTCTTGTTGTTCGGCCATCTCGGATGCTGCATCGTCCTTTCTATATATCTTTTTAACCTTCTTATTGGAACCTCCACTTGGCAACAACCAAACATTGGATTTGTTGGAGTGATACGAGGTCGAAAGCCTATGCGTAACGCCATATTTTTGAAGAACTTTAGAAAATTGGTCGTTACAAAAATGCGTCACTCGATCACTAATGATGGCCCGTGGGGTTCCAAATCTAGAAAATAATTATTTTAAAATAAAAAACTTAATCACTACTCGGGGTATTTGGTGGGGTGCGCTTCGCTCTCAACCATTTTTGAAACATAATCGACAGCCACGAGAATATATCGGTTCCCTCTTCAAGACGGGAACGGCCCCATGAAATCGATGCCCTAGACGTCAAAAATCTCACAAACCAGAATAGGATTTTGGCGGCATCTTTCATCCCTCGTTGTGAGATCTTTCCCTGACGCTGACACAAGTCACAATGCGTGACAAGGTCCTGGGCATCGCGATAAATGGTTGGCCAGAAAAAACCGGAGTCAATTTTTTTTTCGTGGTGTAGTTTGGGCCATAGTGTCCCCCGGTGGGTCTATTATGGCAAGCTTGGAGAATGTCCTAGCATTCTGCCCGTACACCATCATTCGAATATCTGTCTTAGCACAAATCTAAAGAGTAAGGGTCATCCAGAAATAGTGTCGAATATCCTGAAAGAATTTCTTTTTTGCTAGGATGACATCCCTTTACAAGCACATTCCCCATAAGTAGGTTTGCTATGGTGGCAAACCGCGGGGGTTTTTTATTTTATTCGGATTTAAGAAGAAATCATACTAAGTCGATTCGTGAGGAAAATTGTCATTTATTTCTATTCCAACCCCCCCCAACGACTCTCCTTGATACGGGTTTTCTAATTGCTTAAAATAGCTCGGACGTGTGAGATTCTCATGCTCATTTTGTCATGAATTTCAATAGTAATTCCATGGAGCAGGAGAATCCACCGGATCAAACTTCAGGCTTTTAAGATCTATGCTTATTAAAAAGGTATTTTTAATTGTGAATGATCGTATATACTTTGGTCTTGGATACGACTAAGTGAGACCAAATTAAAAAAAAAATAAATCAAAAAACTTCTTGAACGCATACACCACAGCCTAAAAGCGCTTTTCAGATAAGGGTGTCATTAGTTTGAGCATCGAGAAGTCTACTAGCATAGTGTTAGGCCTAAATATTTGTCTTTCCTTTGTCCTAAAATGCTTCGACAGATATCAATCGCGTCACAAAGCTTAAAGACAGTCCCAGTCCGGGAAACAGGTAGGAGCTTCTCGGTACTTCTTTTAAGATCTTAAAAGAAGCAAGACACTCGTCCGAAAAGACAAAAGTAGTGTCTTTTTCCAAGAGGTGAGTCATTGGCCGAGCTATTTTGGAAAAATCTTATATAAATCGCCTATAGAAACCGGCATGACCCAAGAAGCTCCTAACCCCTTTAACCGTGGTCGGAGGTGGTAATTTTGCAATCACGTCTACTTTAGCTCTATCAACTTTAAGTCCATTTTGAGATTTTATGGCCGAAGACAATGCCCTCTTTAAAAAAAATGAAGTGGCAACTTTCACAATGCTAGAACTAAGTTGGTGTCTTCGCACCGTTGTAGCATAGTATCTAAATAGGAGAGGCATGATGAAAATGAATCCACGAAGACCGAAAAGTCATCCATGAAAACTTCCATAGTTTTTTCAATCATATCATGGAAAATCACCATCATACACCTTTGGAATGTCCTAGGAGCATTGCAAAGGCCTAAAGGCATTCGTCTATAAGCTAATGTTCCATTTTTCCTGGTCTTGGGGATCAATTGGGATTTGAAAATAGCCAAAAAATCCGTCTAAGAAACAATAAAATTCGTTTCCTACTAGTTGCTCTAACATATAATCCATAAAAGGGAGAGGAAAGTGGTCTTTACGGGTGGCGTCGTTCTATTCTTGGATAGTTCAATACAACGGCACCAAGGTGTAGGTATAAGGCATTGTTTTCACTTGGTACTAACCGTCATACCCCCTTTTGGGTACGATGTGAAATCGGCTTCACCCAAGACTGTCAGAAATGGATAAATCAATCCAACATGAGAAGTTTAATGCTTCAGTTTGATTACTTCATGGATTTAGGATTTAACGTCTCTGGTGTGAACAATCCGGTTTAATATATCTTCATTAATATCTTATGAGTGCAAAAATTTGGATTAATGCCTCGAATATCAGATATTTTCCAAGCTATTACTCGTTTGTGTGATTTTAAAACCTTTAGAAGCTGCTCTTTTTCCTCCTTCTTCAAGTCTTTAGTGATTATGATGGGTAACTTGAAAGTTCCCTCCAAAAACGCATACTCGAGGTGGGAAGGCAAGTCCTTAAGATTAAGATCCAGAGGATCATCAATGGAAGATTTAATCTTTTTGGCATCATTAATCAAACATACGGGGTAAGAAATAGGAGGGAGATCAGGTGTTGGATCGTCATTAAGTAATCTTTCTAGAAAAAGAATATCTCCCTCCGAGTCGTAGGTGCCATCATCAATACCCGGTGGTATGGAATCATCGAGAGAAAGAAATGCGTCGGTCTCTTCCAAAAGAAAGTTACTATCTCTGAAAGGAGTGAGAGAAGGGGAGAGAGACTCGACCATAGGGTCCGGAGTAAGAGTGGGACTGACACTCGTCGTATTAATTGACTTTTAAAAATTAAGCACCTCATGAACATGATCTTCGCATGTAGTATCGAGAATGTCAACCTTATGGATTGAATTATCACTATGCTTTTGAGGATGTTTTGAGGCACTTTCAACGTTAAAGACCAATTCCTCATTAAAGTCTCGCAGGTTATTTTTTGCCGTGTACGTCAACTAAAGATGAGATCTTAAAAAGGTTCTTCAATATAAGAGGAACCGGAGGGATCAAACCTCTGTAGCGCAAACACCACCAAAGTGGCTGGGAATGTAAACTTGCTACTGAACGGAAAAATCTTGGCTATACGGTGGAATAGCAACAGTGTGTAGCTATTCGTGAGTCATACGAGTAGTAGAAAGTTCTGGATGGGATAGTGTTTTCCACACAGCATGTGGCATCAAGGTATGCTGCTCCTAGATTGGCTAGGGCATGCATATCGAGCCCGTGAATGTCACATGGAATGACGAAACTGCCGTGTCTTTGAGGTTTTCGCGCTAACTTTTTTTAGGATCACAGCCAGAGCAGTTCTCATTCAGGGTGTATTACTATCTCAAGAAGTTTCTCCTTATTGTAATAAGATCCGTAATCATTTTTTCAAAATTTAGCTGTGAGCACGAGCCTAAAAAAAGATGCTATTGAAGGTGGATTTTCTTAACATTTGTAAAAATCTTGAATTTGAATATCATACTTTTCCTTTCATTTTCCTTATTCAAACCTCAATGGATATGGAATTAGAGGTTAATTCGGATTAGGCTCGAGAATCTTAGGAGATGAAACAGGAGTAGAAGAAGTAGAAGCGGGAGACGGCTGGACAGCCGGAGGTGGGACATTATTGGTACTTCCGGTGAGTACCTGGTCAGTTATCGTCTTCGGTTCTTGGTCCACCTCCTTAGAAGGAGGAGGAGGAGGAGGAACTGAGGGTCCGGATAAAGTAGCACCACTTTAAGTGGTGATAGCTTTAAGATCTTCCCGTGGGTTGGGAACGGTGTTGCTGGCTAAGAACCCGCAGCCCTAACAGAAGAAGCGGTATTTATTTTCATGAATTGACCAAACATACTCTTAAGCTCAATGTTCGAATTTGTCAATGAGGTCATTTGAGTTTGTATGTTTTTCATTACATCATCATTCGCCTTCATGTAAGCTTGAAAATCACTTTGTGCCACAACTTGTGGTTGATGAGTCGGGGTTTGATAAGTTGGAGCTTGATTGAAATTTTTCCCTCGTCCTTGATTTAAGTTGCTTCCTCGGTTTTGATAATTTCCTTGATTGTTTCCTTGGTTCTGGTTGTAGCCTTGATTTTGATTAAAACGATTTTGATTATTTTGAACGGGAGGAAAACCAGGAGGACCCATTTGATTGCTAGCACGGAAGTGTGGGTCTCCTTGAGGCCGATAACCTTGATTGTAATTGTTTATTGCGGCTGCTGAAATGTATCCTTGAATATTGTCATGATAGCCCGTAAAAGTGTTGCCATCGGTGGCAGGACACTGTCGGTAAGAATGAGCATCACCACAAGTAACACAAAGATCCTCGACAGCTTTTACGGAAGCTGGAGCTGGAGCTTGAATTTGTTTCATTATAGTGGCTACGACATTAGTTACTTGAGTTACTGCATCGGTAAGTTTGGCCATCTCCGAAGAATCAACATTACTTGCTTTCACTTGAGAAACAATCGATTTGTTTCTTGAATTCCGAACTCTCGATTTATTTTCAATGATTTTCAAAGCATATTGAGTACTTCTTTCCAAAAGATTGCCATCGGCGGCAGAATTTAATGAATCTTGATCGGAAGGGTTTTAAAATTATAGAAAATAGCGAGTGATGTAATTCGGTAAAACTGTGATGAGGGCATGCTCGAAGGAGATCCTTGAATCGGTCCCATGCCTCACTAAAAGTTTCCTTAAACTTTTGATTAAAATTTGAAATTTCATTCCGAAGATTTGTTGTTTTCGAGGGAGGAAAGAAATGGTTAATAAATTTAGACACAAGATCATCCCAAGTGAGAATAGAAAGAGGAGGTTCTTTGTCGAGCCAAATTCAGGCTGGACCATCGATAGAAAATGGAAACGCAATAGCTTAATGATGTCTCTTTGGTTTAATCTTTGTAACTCACACCGTAGAAGTAATCTTATTAAAATATCAATGATCCGCATGAGGATCTTCAAAACGTAGGAATTGTTTCGAAGTTACAAGATTGATTAAGTATGATTGAGCTGAAATGCTCCGAAGGAATCGGTGGTAAACGATTGCCTCGCATAACTCGGTGGGGTGCACAGAGCAAATTCGCCTAATTAACGTTGATCGACCCCACTCAGAAACTACGAGAACTTTTCAAGGTGAGATCGGTGGATCTTGGTTTTGCACGTCGACGATTCGACGTTTCGGATTCGTAGAAGTAGGATTGTTGAAATTCACTCAACGAATTTTGAAGAGGAACGGGTTTGCAATACCAATAAAATAAATTAAAGAAAGAAAAATTTTTTGTAACGATAATGAACAAGTGAAGCGGTTGTCTCTAGAAAAAAAACGGAACAAGAGCGGTCGAAGCGGGTAAGCGCAAAGCTTTTAAAAACTTTCCTGCGGGTTTATCAACGGATCAACCCTCCCGTATACTCTTTTTATAGTTTGTATTGTAATGGGTGAGCCGATTTACAAGTGACACAACGGTTATTTTTTGATTATTTGCATTTTTGGTTTTTTGAGTATTGAAATATATTACAAAACATCGAGAAAATAAAAAATATTTTATGTATTATTATATACTTTATATAAGAAATATTTCACAAATAAAAAACAATAACTTCACGGGGAAGGGTCTTCAAATACTAATCTTCAAACGGAACACGAAATTTGTTACACACCTCCCCGGCAACGGCGCCAAAAATTAATTCGCCCCAAACCACACACACAAACAAGTATGTGTAATTAAGAGGCAAATACAATTATAGTATAGTAGTATACGTATTCCAAAAGATTGAAGAATACTGCTTTTGACCAAAGCAATTCCTAAAACTCCCGGGTCGTTTGTCCTCGGCGAAGTGTGATAGAAGTCGGTTTGTTTGTGATCGGCAAGTGAATATTCAAGATTTGATTTGTTTTCCTATTTCTACACATAGAAACACATAAAGCATGCAAAGAAGAATTAACAATTAAGCAAGTAAGAAATTTAACACAAAAACACTACGGGAATAATAAAAACGCGACGAATAAGCAAGTATAACAAAATTAAGCCCTACGAACGAAAATTTAATTCCTAAACCTACTAAATATTAAAAGAAAATTTTCAGAAAAAGAAATTTATTTTTTTGATTTTTATTTATTTTTTTATGAATTTTTAAAGATTTTAAACTAATAAAATTCAAGAAAAATACTAAAGTTTAAATTAAAAATCTAAGAAAAATACCAAAAGTTGCTTTTAGTAAAATGCACAAAGAATATTGTTGGCATAAGAAAATGCTTAATCGAAATAATGCCTGAAAAATGCTAATAAGCACTCAGAAGTGATCTTTATGACAAAGAGCCCAAAAAGGTGGTATATAAATTGCTTGTGCACCTATGGACGTAAAAGGTCCCAAGGAGCAGTTAGGTTGGAGTGTAGGTATAAAAGGGTTGGTTGGGAAGAGGTTCTTTGGGGTTCAGCCTTGCTACTGACCTAGACTTCCCTAATCCTTTTTTTTTATTTTGCAAAACTTTTATGAACACTTGTAAAAACAATACAAACTTATCCAAATCAAAATTTCACTAAAAGAAAATTTTTATGATTCTTAAGCACATAAGCCAGAAATTAGGCTAAAAGCACCGTTTACACTTAGAACGGATTTTTTTTAGTTTTTGCACTAAACTTATGAACTAATAAGCTTGAATAGTCAATTACAATCAAGTAGCTAAATCACTTTAAACAAACTAATAGCACTGCTGTACATCATTTAAGCAAAATCAATAAAACGATAAGTGAGGAAAAGCTCATAAGCTCATTTTGACACAAAAAATAAATCGGGTGATTTACGTTTAATTGCGGCTCTTCAATTCGGTTCCATTTTCTATCATTTTTCAATTAATTAGTATAGCTAATTATTAAAATATTTAGCTTTGTTTATTTTATCATTATGAGTAACGAGTAGTTTAATTAATGCTTGTTAAGTGATTTTGTGATTTAGTGATTTGGAATTTTAGTGCGGTTTTAAAAAGGTTTAAAAAATTAATAGTCATTAGAATTTTCCAATTTAAGTACCGTCAATTACTTTTAATGCAATTTAATTACTCGTCATTTTTTTAAAGCATTTTATTTTACTTGTCATTTAATTTCTTGAACCTAATCCGCACTTAATGAACATTTCACGTCACTTAGCAAGCATTTTCGTTATTTATATTTTTAGATCATTTTTAGTATAATCTTGTAGTTTTTAATCTTAAAATTAATATTAGTTTAAAAATAGTTTAAATCCAAAAGTTTAGTTTCCCTTTTTACATGCTTTCCCCTTTAGTAGATTTAGGAACCAATTCCAAAACTTTTATGACATTCAAACTTGACTCCCAATATTCCCGTAGAATTCCATTCACCTCTCGCCGAGGAAACGACCCGGAAGGTTTTTGAAATTGCTTTGGTAAAAAGCTTTTTTCTAGAACCCGACGGAAATACTTACTATACTATTATTGATTATATCCTATTATACTATATATTATATATATACGTATTTGGGTGTATCAATATCATCTTTGGTTCAACAAAGAAGAAACTATGCATTGCATTTGAGAAGTTGATGCATAAGAAATTTCAGATGAGTTCTATGGGAGAACTTACATTCTTCTTGGGATTACAAGTGAAGCAGAAGAAGGATGGCATATTTATTAGTCAAGATAAATATGTTGCTGAAATTTTAAAGAAATTTAGGTTTACAGAAGTCAAGACTACAAGCACACCAATGGAAACTTAAAAGCCTCTGCTCAAGGATGAAGATGGTGAAGAAGTGGATGTTCATATGTATAGGTTAATGATTGGTTCATTGATGTATCTTACATCTTCAAGACTTGACATCATGTTTGCAGTGTGTGCCTGTGCTAGATACCAAGTCAATCTAAAGGTTTCACATCTTCATGCTGTGAAAAGGATTTTTAGGTACTTAAAAGGTCAACTAAAATTGGGCCTTTGGTATCTAAAAGATTCTCCTTTTGATTTGGTAGCATACACTAATAGTGATTATGCTGGAGCAAGCTTGGATAGGAAGTCTACAATAGGAGGTTGTCAATTCCTTGGATGTAGATTAATATCATGTTAGTGCAAGAAATAGATGGTGGTTGAAAATTCTACAACAGATCTGAATATGTGGCTGCTTCAAGTTGCTGTGAATAAGTGCTTTGGATTCAGAATTAACTACTTGATTATGGGTACAATTTTATGCATACAAAGATCTTTATTGACAATAACAGTACTATTTGCATAATTATAAATCATGTTTTGCATTCAAAACCAAAGCATATAGAGATCATACATCATTTTATTAGAGATTGCAATGAAAAGAAATTGATTCAAATGGTCAAAATCCATACTGACAAGAATGTTGCAGATTTGCATACAAAGGCTTTTGATGAAGGTGAATTTTCACTAAATTGGATTGCTAGTAATTGAATGCTAAATCTTTAAAGTCCTTTTTATATCTTTAATGTTATTTTTATACGATTTTGAATGAATTAGACTAACTGTTATTCTCATGTCATTAAAAGTTTCTAACTGTTAAGTTAATTAGTATGCTGGGTTTATCAACTTAATACTAATACTGCTGATTTCTACTAGTTATTATACTAATACTAACTGCTAGTATAAAATTAATACTGTAGATAATTGTGAAAATAGTGCTTTTGACTGTATTTTTTTTTTCTTGGTTTTTGGGCTAACATTTTGCAGGAAAAGCAAAGAAAAGTGTTAGATTGATGATGGGAAAGCTGTTTGGAATGGAATTGAAGTTAATACTGGTGACTCAAAGTTAATGCTGCTAGGCATAACTTACTACTGCTGAGTTACTACTGCTGGGTTGTTAAGGGTATTTTCCATAAATACTTTGATTAAATTGATTTCAATCAATCAATTAATCAATTAATCGATTTCATTCTTTCAAATACTCTCCAATTACAAACCCTAACTCAATTTTATCATCCATTATCAAAACCCAACACAAATGGCGACTCTAAAGTTTGCAGATACTCATAATATGGTCGCGTTTTTGTCTAAACCCACAGAGAGTGATGGGTTTGAACAAATTGTGGATTTTTTGAATGCACACCCTATAAGGTATGCATTAACGATTAATCCTACTATATATATTTCTTGCATTGAACAGTTCTGGTCTACTGTCATGGCCAAAACTATCAATGGGGAAGAACAGTTACATGCCCTAGTAGATGGCAAGAAGATAATCATCACTGAATCATCTGTTAGAAGAGATCTTCAACTAGCAGATGAGGAAGGTGTTGATTGTTTACCAAATTCTACCATTTTTGAACAACTTACATTGATGGGGTATGAGAAAATTTCGCAAAAACTAACTTTTTATAAACCATTCTTTTCCCCACAATGGAAATTTCTAATTCATACTATTTTACCGTGTCTAAGTCCAAAGACTACTGCCTGGAATGAGTTTAGTAGTACTATGGCATCTGCCATTATATGCTTAGCTACAAACTAGAAATTTAATTTTTCAAAATTCATTTTTAAAAGTATGATTAGAAACTTAGATAATTTGTCTGGCAAAATTTTGATGTATCCAAGGTTTGTACAAATATTTTTGGACCAACAACTTGATGGGATGCCAACTCATTAGAGAATATATTGCACCCTCTCACACTAGAAAGATTTTTGGAAATATAAGAAGGGTAGGCAAAGGTTTTTCTGGTAGAGTAACACCTTTATTTCAAACAATGGTGGTACAAAACCAATCATAATTGGGTGAAGGTTCAACAATTCCAACTGATCCCCATCACACACACACCTTTATTCAACCATCTACTCAACCTTAAAAGACACAATAACCTAGGAAGCCTAAAAGAAAGGACACTCAGGTACCTCAGCCTATTGATCCTATTAAAAATGTTGCATATGAGGCTGTCTATAAGGAGTTGGGTGACAGTTTGGTAAGGGCTGCCACTACGGCTTCTAGCTTAGAAGTAGAGCAGGACAATGGTAACATAAATAAGACCCAATCTAAGGCAACACCTAATGAATCTAGTTCCCAAGGAACTAATTCGGGTGGTGGTCCCGGGTGCCAAGAAACCATGAGGGATACTATTGCTCAAACTAGGTTTGAGAGTGTATCTAAACATTCTAATGATTCACTGCTCGCAAGAGGTAACACACTTCGAAGTGATGAGGATAGACTTAAACTTGATGAATTGATGGCATCCTCCTGGTGTTGATGAAGCTTTAAATTAAGAAACTTAATGATTTTGAAGAAGAATAACAAGTTTAGGGGAGGATTGTTGGGATTAAAAGTCTTCTTGATGTTGTTTGAATTACTACTGCTTATGTTTGTGTTAATGCTGCTCAGCTGGATTTAGTGTTGCTCATGAACTTTAAAGAAAATATGCTAAGTGTTTACTACTGCTAGTATAAAGTTACTACTGCTAGTGAATGTTAGTACTACTCAAGGTTAAGACTGCTTAGAGATAAAGTTAATGCTGCTGAGAATAAGTTAGTACTGTTTGATTAGTTAGTACTGCTTATATGATATGTATTAAGTTATGTGTTTATAGAAAAGATTATGGATACTTAGAAAAGTATTGTAAGCCGACTAAGGCTCCTTAGTGTATAAAAGGAGGTCCTAGGGCATAGAGTTTGATATCTTTTATCAATATTTTGAAGTATTATTAGATGTATAATTCATAGCTTCAAGGTCTTTGTAACCATAATACTTTGAGAGTATTCGTATTATTATCATTAATAATATTGGAGCTTATTTGTTGAATTGTATGTTCATTGAATTACTGTTTCATTGATAATTCTTCTTAATATTAAAGATTAGATTCCGCATAATCTTTAATACATTCAAAAACAGTTTCTACTATAGTTGTGTTAGATTTATCTAATATAACTAAACATGAAACAAGCTTAAGGAATTCGATCTATTGAAGTGGGATCAACAAATTCCTTTTTCTTTGGTTGTTCAGAAAGAGTTTGTTTAAGATAGTTAATTTCTTTTTCAAAATCTGCAAACTGTGCATTTTTCTCCCGAATTATATCATCAATTATAAGCTTTTCTCGAGTACTTAAATCCACATTTTGTCTTTCTTATAGCAATTTTACCTGTTCTTTGTATCTTTCAAGCTCAACAGATAAGTATTCATTGGCAATTAGATTGTCCTTATTGACCTTGTTACAATTAGTTACTTGATTTGACAGTTGTTCAAACACAGATAATATTATGGCATCTTGTTATGAAGAAGAATTGGTATCCTGAACAGCTGCATTTTGTGTTTTAAGC
Source organism: Tanacetum coccineum (assembly GCA_026074375.1). Classification (NCBI taxonomy): domain Eukaryota; kingdom Viridiplantae; phylum Streptophyta; class Magnoliopsida; order Asterales; family Asteraceae; genus Tanacetum; species Tanacetum coccineum. Next base: position 50,870 of record BQNB010021454.1, read on the forward strand.
AGATACTAAGAATAAGGAATGATGTTTCTATCACTTGTTATCTCATTCTCTGGATAATTCACAAGACGAGTTTGTTCAGAATATGACATCTCTTACACACTTTGATTTAGCATATCAGTATGAGTGTTTTTAGAGTGAGGTGCCTCAGAAAGAACATTTGATCCGTAAGTAGACAAATTAGCCATAAGAACTGCCTTGGCTATAGAGAAGTCGTCTGTAACACCCCCCAAAATGTGTCGCAGGGCGTTACTTCATAATACAACAGCACAAGATACAAGAGAACGACTTCTAAATGTGTCGTTTGAAAAGTAATCTCGTTGATTTTCTTAAAATTGATATAACATTTGTCCTGTAATTGCATCACAGTGAAAAGCTTGAAAGCAATACAACGAGATTTGATCATTTGAATGTAAGTAGAAATCCATGAATTAAATCTTGTCAATTTAGACTCCAATGCACATCAGGTAAGCCAAGCATCTAATTTACCTGAGAAAAACATGCTTAAAAGGGTCAACATAAAGTTGGTAAGTTCATAAGTTTGTTTAAGTATAAATGTTGCACCAAAGATTTGAAAGTGTGTATGACCATTTCCACCCTTATAATAGTCACAAAATTATACATATAACAGTTAGACCGCAATTGTTCAAAGTATGCATGATATTTAAAACCATCACAAAATATTTCAAGTATGTATTGCCCAATGAGTGATTATGATTACTCTAAGTTCATGAAACTGCTGCGTAGACTTATATGTATGCCACTTTATTCAAGGCACAGTAATTGTTCGTATGTATGTGGTTGTTGGCCCTGAAGATACCAATCCATTGTGTTTCCGACATGTATAACGTTCTCCCATGATAACTAAGCACCTGAATAGGGATTGACCAATCCTAAATAGAGTCTATTTTATAACATTCGCGCTTCACCCCTAGTAATTCACATTCATGCAACCTAAGCTACCTTAATCATTTGAATGAAAGTATTATTTGCGTCCAGAATTGAAATAAAGTAATTATCGCCATTGCTTCAATGCAACCTAACTAATTATGTGGTATAGATACAGTTGAATTGTAAGTTTGGCTGAAACAAAAACCCCAAAAACTTTGTAAACGATCGTGTAACAAGTTTAAGTCAATCATGTGAATGAATTTGTAAACAAGCATGTTCTCACCCCAAAGATATATGTAAAACCAGTAAAACTTAGGCTATAAACTCCCTCGTTGTGAGAACGATGGCAGAATTCTACATATTAAGCATAACACGAACAAAAACCAGAACGGCTAGACCAAGAAGTTGTGGTTTATCTTAACGGCTATGACCCACTAGCCTAGGATAATGTATTTGGGTTTTCTGATGGATGGTTACATCAACGCGACACGTCGATAAAAGATTTAGATTTCAAGTTGTAATAGTTTGGTGGTTGGTTAAATAAAATAAATCAAAAGTAAACACAAAGTATGTAATATATTCCGTATATATTACATATGAAAAATTGAACAAGTATATAATTAATATCGTGAATTATATAACAAAGGCATACAACCGAAAGAATAATTCAAAATGTATATAATACACGGCATGTATTATATATAAGGAAAGTACTATATAAGTGACGCGAGCATAATAATTAAAACACACATTTCGACACGTGTTCGGAAAATCATCAATTTAATTAATAACAGTTCTCGTATAAAAATAAACGCACATTTTAAAGTTATGAATCATGTAAACGATGTTGGTAAGGCTTTTACAAAAGTCATGATTTCACCTAATAGTTGGGAATTTATAAAATAATATTTTATAAATTAGTATTTCGTTTCCTTTTTAGCTATAATAGTTGTCTCATTTGTAAAAGTATAGTTCTCGTTTATTTATTGTATAATAACACATTAAAAATCTTAAGACTATATAACTCCTTTCTTTTATCGGGTTTCTAAAATAATAGAAATTATAGTGCAAATTATTAAGTAAAGAAATTTATAGAAATTTCGGCATGACTTTTTCGTTTATAAGACGTTTCTCATTTTTACAAAATCCAATGTCTTTCCCTTTTCAATCAATCCGTATTGCAAAATACCCTATCTTTTCAATATATATCTAATCTAAATCAACAAGTGACAAAGTAAGTAAAACCAAACACACCCTTATTAGGGGCTGCTATACCAAACGCACCCTTAACGGGCTGTTGTCCCAAATGCACCCTTAAAGGGTCGCTGAACAGCAAACCAAACACCCTCCTTGGGCTGTTGAACACAGAACCAAACGCCCCTTTTGGCTCTAAAACGCAGAAACAAACACCCTATTTGGGTGGTTAGCCACAAAACCAAAAATAATAAATAATCACTTTTATTTAACTAATTAACCACCATTAAATCCGATCTTTAATATATATGAAATCTTGATATATTTTCATTAGTCAATTTTTATAAACCAAACGCACCCTTTCGGTGTTAACCACAAAACAAACACCCTTGGGCTATTACACAGCCAACCAAACGCACCCTATGTGGCTCCTGCTAACCAAACGCACCCTTTTGGTGTTTCTGCCAAGCCAAAAGCTCCCTTGTGGGCCATGTCTTCAACCCAACGCACCCTATGGTCATTTTTAAAGACCAAACGCACCCTTTTGGGTTTGTTTTCAGAACCAAACGCACCCTAGTGGTGCTATTTTCAAACCAAACGCACCCTATATGCTAAACCCAGATCCAAACGCACCCTTTGGTGCTAAATAAAACCACACGCACCCTTTTGCTGGGAAAATCAACGCAACCAACGCACCCTAGTGGTGGTGCTCGATGGTGATGGCAGCGAGGTGGTGGGGATGACGATGGTGTTGATGGTGTGAAGGAGATGGTGGTGCATGGCGTGATGAGGGTGGCGGCGGTAGTGGCGTGGTGGTGGGGTGCGGGCTGTGGTGATGATGTTGTTGGTGGCAGCGGTGGTGTGGCAGCCATGATGGTGGCGGTGTGGTAGAGATGGTGATGATGATGGATCGGTGGTAGGGTGTGGCGTGGATGAGGTGGTGTGGATGGTGGCTGTCGTGGGGTGTGGTGGCCGGAGCATGGCCGAACGACGCCAGAGTTTGGCCGGAAAAAGAGAGGAGGATGAGTTGGAGGCTATGTTAATAATGAGAAAACCCTAATGAACTTTCTATTTATACTAGAAAGTTTTCAAATCCAAGTGTAAAGTGTTTAATACTTTAGGGGTGATGGTGAAAATATTACTAGAGGGGCTGAAAGTGTAATTCTTGTATAATATTGGTTCGGGGCTCGTTTAAGCTAGTTAATGGACGATTCAAAACGCAAAAGTTGCGTCATTGTTTTCCAAATAGTTTTTCCTACGAAAAATGAGTATTTACATGACTATTATTTTATAATTGTTTTATAACATTTATTTAAAAGGTTTGTTATTTATTTGTGTATCACTGATAAACTTTGTCTGTAAAATAAACTTTAACTTGAATATTGGTGTTTTTAACAAACGTTTCTGTATACAATGATAAATAAATTATTAAATATTTTTATTTAATAAAAAGTAATAATTAAATGTAATTTAATTATTTTCTTGTCGGTACGCGTTGTTCTCGTTTTCAAAATTTTGCGAGGGTATTTTAGTCATTTTTTGCTTATTTTCGGGTCTCGGATAAAACTGGAAAGTTGTTTGGAATGCAGTTTTATGTCAAACACTAGTATACCCTATAATTAATAACGCATTTTGGCGGGTCGTTTTTGACAAGTCGAACTTAGGAATATCATACATTTTCTCGTTATCAAGTCAAATAAGTTTGAAAAATAAATTTGTAAATGAGATATATGTAATAATAATTATGATTTATTATTTAACGATGTTCCGAAAAATTACCGGTTACGCGGTAATCGTTTTTATGTGATAATAAAAGGTCAAAAGTTAAAAAGTCAAGTCGGACCTAAAAAGTCAAACGGCAAAATAGTCATTTAAAGTTCTAAAAATGCCGGTTGTTACAGTTCCTACCCCTTAAAGGAATCCCGTCCCGAGATTCGATTTGTCTTAACCTACTGTGTGACCAAGAAAAAAAATTAAGATTTAATAAACCACTTTTGAACATGGCGTTGATAACATTATTCAGAAAAACTTATGTTTCGACACTCCTTGATATACCAAAAATTTTGGCTAGGTTTGACCAGGATTTTTAATCCATCAAAATAGGTATCTCAAAAAAAATATCATTACAGGTCTTATGACTGATATAAACGCGTTATAAAGAAAGTCTTTTAATAGTGAAAACATCAAAGGAGAAAGTGAAGTCGCGTGGGTATGTCTATATAAAGTTTTAAATGTTTAAGGGTAGAGCCTAGTTTCTGATATCTGTAATGTTTGATGATTTACATTAAACGAGGCTTATGAATGTAAGTATTCAACTTACTTGGCAGTACTAGGATGTATCATGACCTAAATTGGTGTACTGTTTGTTTGAAATGAATATATCAGCCGAATACTATATCGACAGATGCTTATCTTGTTTAAGGGGGTTGCATTATCTAGTGGATAAGGTTGTACAAGCTGGGACCACTCCAGGACCCAACAACAGCAACCATAACTACAATAACTATAACAAACGGTGACGGGATGCGGAGAGTGAGGACATTTCGAGAAATAATATCCCCAGAATAAAGTTTAACAAATAGGAGGAGCTCGTTGGAGAGCTTATGTGATAGGTGGTGGAATATTGTACTTAGTCTGTTAGTTCGAGGTTGAACTAAGGATACGGAGATGGTGAAAATTATTGTTGAATGTGGATTGATTGTAGAAGATTGATAAGCCGTTGAAATAAGCAGATCGCTGTGATTACAACTAATGCAAGTGGATCATGATTGTGCTTACGCATAATACGGACTTCATTTGCGTGGAGTTCGTCTTGTTGAAGATATGCATGAAGCTGATCAAAGTTGGTAGTATGCAAATCTTTTGCAAGCTTGACATCAGTCACAAACTTACTCCATTCAGGTGGAAGACTGTTTAAGAACTTGGTATTGACTTAAAATTACTCCAATTTCATTTTGTAAATGTCATGTCATTGAACAAGCTGATAGATCTCAAGTAATACTGATAAAGGACCCCCATAATGGTGACACACTTATCAAATGCACCATACAGTTTACACTCCCTTTCCTGCTTTTTCAATGAGGCACCTTACATTAGTAGTTGAATTCTTTCCCATAGATCCTTGGCAACTCTGTGATGATTAACAAGTGAATAGATATCATATGGTAGACCTTGAAGAATGATATTAGTTTCCTTGAGATCACAATCAGCTTGGATTTTCTCTGTAGCAGACAATTCAACATATTTCTTTGTCCTGGTCACCTCATTTTCTTCAATCGTAGGCCAAATGAGTAGACCGTGTTTAACTGATTCAAGTATCATTCTTCCATGCTCTTTGTTTTGCATGTATAGTTCCATTCTACTTTTTTAAGAATCATACAGGTCTTTGTCCAACATTGGTGGATGATTGTCAACACCAGAGAGTATCATGTACTCAGCAAGAGTATTCTTTTGTCTAATTGAAATAATTGAATCCATTTTGATTTGATATGTAATAAGATGAAAGATGATCGTACAGTGATTGGAGGTTGTTGTGTTAAAGTGAGATTTGATTAATGTGATTGAATATTAGGAATACACAGGATTTTATAATTCTTGATAAAACCGGGAAAATAAATTTTCATGGGATTTTACAAATCAAAGAACAACCGTATAATTTTCCTAATGAAAAAGTGTATAATTTGCCTAAGTAAAGCGTATAATTATCCCAAGCAAAGCGTATAATTCTCCCAAGCAAAGCATATAAATCTCCCTAGCAAAGTGTATTATTCTCCCAATGGAAAAGTGTATAATTCGCCCAAAAGAAATGAAGTATAAATCGCCTAAGAGAAACAACGTATAATTCGCTTGAGGAGTTAACGTATAAATCGCCTGAATGAACGACGTATAAATCGCCTGAACAAGTGACATATTAATTGCCCAAACAAATATGTATAAATCGCCTGAACAAATGACGTATAAATCGCCCAAACAGATACGTATAATCGCCTGAACAAATGACATATAAATCGCCCAAACAGATACGTATAATTCGCCTGAACAAATTATGTATAAATCACCTATACGTATAATTCGCCCTACGTATAAGTCGCCTAATACACTTCGAAACTCAAAAACAAAAAATCTTAAAAAGACTCACTTTTTGACGTTTTTACCCGATTTTTCTTGTACTTCTTACCTATCTAAGACTATTAGAACCTTAAAAACACAGACTTTAACCTTTTTGACACGAAAAAATTGTAATCAAGATTCTTGGTATAAAACCCTTGTTCGAACCAAAAAGACTCAAAAAGATGGAATTTTTGATGTTTTTTTTAAGATTTTCTTTTACAACAAGCCTATACTAAGATAAATAAAGAAGAAAGATGAAAGCTTTATGGTTTTTAAACCCTCAAAAAGTAAAAAAACTTCTTGAGTAGTTTGTACCAACAAACACGTCTAAAAAGAGTAACAAACGCACACACAACCTTCACAAACAACCCATGGCTCTTGATACCAATTGTAAGATATCTTAACACACAAGTTATGGATTCAATATAAGGTTTAGAGAGAGAAAGAGAGGTGGTTAAATGAACACTTAGTGAGAGAAAGTAAGAAAGAAATTTTAGATTACTATGTGAAACAAATGAACAACCAACACCCTTTCCATGGGATGGAAAAGGTTTATATACCACCTAAGTGGCCGGCTATATGCTTAGGTCCATGAGATTTCCATGGGCTTTTGCTTATCTAGCCTATATAGTTTCCAAATACTACTATACGAGCTACCTAACGATATTAATGAAAGTGACCGATACTTTCGTATTTCTAATATGCTTTATTGGCAGAAAGCTAAAAAGTTGAATTTGGTTGACTTATTTTGCGTGAAACGGTTACGAATTAACCGGGTGTTGAGAGAGTCTTAAGTTCCATAAGTGAATCACTTTGATTCATCTTCTCATATCGGAGTGTTTAGGTTGTCATTGTAATGCGTTTCGAGGAGTTATCCTCGTGTTCCGCGAGAATCGTCACGCAACGCGTACCGGCACGACGGTTAAATTGAAAACGGGTTGAAATAATTGTGGGTGAATTTAACAAACTTATTTAATAAGTAATTTCGTAATTTGAAGTAACGTTTGTCTAGAACGTAAATCATGGAGGTGTGAATTAAGCGTTTTCGTGAGATTTGAGTTAAGTGCGTATCGGTCGTAAAAGTGAAATTTGTAAACGAAGTCTAAAGTGATAAGAGGTATTTTTGAAGTCGATAAAACTTTTAAACTTGTGAGAAAGGTTTCGGTTTGATTTAAATAACCTCGTATTTTGGTCCCGACACGTCCGTAAATGTCCAAAATGAATTTTTTGGGAATTAAGTTAGAAACAGGTCATGTAAATAACCTAGATTATTGGAAAAATATTTTTAAGATCAATAAAAATACTACGGAACTTCGGGAAATATTTTAAAGTCAAAGTTTTTGAGTTTTAAGTAAACCCGACACGAAAAGAAGGAATCTCGAGCCACATAGGATCCATGGCCGGTTAGGGACAAGAAGAGGGAACACCAAGGCAAGTTTTTAGCTAAATGGTCCATGAATGGTACATGTATATTTTTCCTAACCTCTCACACACATTACACACTTTCAAAAATCAAACAAAAATAAAAAAAACTCTCTTTCTTTCTCTCTTTTGGGTTTCGGACGCAAACACGAAGAACAAGAAACATAAATTTTTAAAGACTTAGCAAGAACACGGGGTTAGAAAGTATAGTGGGCTGATATTTGATAGTCTCGGGTCGTAAGAAAGATATTGGGGTTTGTTTTCCTTGCGTCAACACCAAACCAAGAACTTCTAAATTTGTAAGTCTTCTAAAATTATATTTAAGTTGTACTTTTTTTTTGTTTCTTATGGTATCTAAATGCTAGTTGTACAAGTTGATCGTCGTAAAAATTAAAACTTGAAAATGAAACGAATGATTTAAAAGGGTGTTTGTTTGCGTCGAATACAAAAAAAGGAACAAGGAATGGTCACTTTTAAATTATGGTTGTGGTGGTAAATTGATTTTGAGTCAAGGGCTTATTTAGAGCTTATATTGAAAGTGGCTTAAAAAATAAGCTTATGAAAAGCTTATTTGGTATTTTGGGCTTATTGGGTGGTTTCTGCCCAATGAAAATAGAAAAAAAGAATAAAAGGTATTGGGCTTGGCCCATTTGTGTTCATTTTGGGTTATTCAATTTTAGCTTATTCGGGCTTAAGACCCATTTGTTATAGCTTATTTAGTTCTGCTTATATTTTAATCTTATGTCTTAATTATGTTTCAGCTTATATTTTAAGCTTATGGCTTAATTATGTTTCGGCTTATATTTTGAGCTTATGGCTTATTATGATTTCCGCTTATACTTGGACTTATGGTTTATTCGGTTTATGGCTTATTTGGTTCGGCTTATGGCCTATTTTGGGTACGGCTTAATGGGCTTAAGGTCTATTGGGATTCGTTTTATATTTTTAGACTTATATAAAAGGTTATGGACTAATTTTACTATCGGGCTAAATATTAAGACCTTAATGGACTAACATTGGGCTTCCGGGCCCAATAGGAGAAAATTATGTAGTTTGGATTACTAAGTCGGATAAATAGATTTACGAAAGTGTAAAAATGGTTAATATGGTTGATTTTAGTAATAAATGGATAAACGATTTGAAATAGGACTTTTGGCATTTTGTTGGAATTTTGGAAAAGAAAATGTGAAAAGTATAGAAATTTAAGGTTTTGAAACCTTGGAAATCTTTTACAAACGAACATGTCATGTCGAAAATTTGTGAAAAATGTCGCACTTAGAAAATAATTAGGAATGATTATTTGGAGTCAATTCAACTAAAGGACAAAAGACGACTTTTATAAATGTTAAATGTTAAGATTAAACGATTGAACATAGACGTACTAAGACGATAAGATTTTATACTTACCTCATTTAGCCCGATAAAGAGATGAAAATAATAAAATATTATTTTATTAATATACATATATATTTAAATATATATACTTTAACATTGCGAAGATGTTTGTTTGTTTATTTTGATATTTGAACTCTTATTTATTTCTCGTCGGATTTTCTTGGATTCTTTGGTCAACTGTCTCGTTTTAACGATTGGGGATGTTTTGAGTATTTTGTGTTGATGTCGCACTTAGCCCAAGTGCATTAGTACCACACAACCATAATACCAAAACGTTTGTAACGAGAATAAAGGTTTGTAATGGGAATAAGAGTCTTGAGATAAGGATAAGGGTTTTTGTAAAGAGAGTGAGAATTTTGTATGAGTAAAGACGAACGCTTGTACAATAAGACAATTTTGTACAAAATATTAATGAGGCGAAATAAATGTTAGGTCATGGTCGGGTACGGTTTTACGTAGTAAAGATTGTTTGGTTCATTGAGTAGAGATTGTTTGATTCGTTGAGTAGAGATTGTTTGGTTCGTTGTGTAGAGATTATTTGTGCGGTTATTATCATCTATTGAGGTGAGTTCTCATAGCCCCACTTTTTAAATCTTTTCCGTTGGGGGAAAATGATACTCAAATGTGTTTTAAACTATTTTCTGAACTGTGCGAAATGTGGTTCTATTTTTGGGACAATTGATGTGCTTATGACTGCTATGTGAATGAAATGTGTTGGTACGATATGCTGTGTGATCTTTCTATGTGGTTCTTCGCCCAAAATATAGCTCCAGGTGTTAGGCTTTAGGTGTGGTATGTCATTCGAGGTTATGACCCTAAGAGCGTTGGTACACGCTGGTGATAAGACTAGCGGGGATGTTAGGTCTTGGTGCATGATTAGCGGGGATGCTAAGTCATGGGTTTGTGATTGTTCTGCATATATTCACTGTCATATAGCACAATTGTCCAACTGTTTGAGATATTGGCACAACGACTAGGTTTTGAGTCAAACCTACGAGCTCACCAACATTATTGCTGATATTTTCGAGTATCATTTTCAGGTGTGTTATTAACAAAAGTAAATGTGAAGTATTGGGAATCGAAGATGAGTACATTCGGGAGATTTATTAAAGGACAACTGTTTGACTTTTTTCAAGGTCGTGAAATTTGTAAACTTTTGTAAATAAACTTTTGCAAACAATGTATGGTATGATCTTGTATCTTGTGCAATGTGAATCTTTATGTCGCATTCCCGTGTTTTTGCCGCTGACGGGGTATGACAGATTGGTAATCAAAGCCAATGTTATAGAGAATGCTTTTTTTTAAATAAAATAAAATGCAACTATAACCAAACTAGAATTTTCATAAAACCTCGAACATGGCGAAAGTCAATTAGCTCGAGCACTTGCGAGTGTTGGAATCTAAAGTGTTGTTGATTGCCTAGTGCTTTCCATGATGCTTTGATTATATTGCATAATGCCCTGGAATCCTAGGTAGATATTTCGTAGGTAGCGACGTTAGTTGAGGATGCGCATTGGGTAGTTATATTGTGTAGTGCATAATGCCCTGAGAGCCTTGGTAGGTATGATTGATTGGTAGCGATGCTGATTAAGGATGGGCCTTTTGTAGATATGTTAGGGTATGGTATGATGCCTTGAAGTGTTTATTCTGTGTAGAACCTTGTTGGTGCTTGTTTGTC
>BQNB010021455.1:0-64247 GCA_026074375.1 Tanacetum coccineum
GACTTTGGTTGACTTTTTCTCACTTGGGCTTGGTCTTGACTTTGTCTTTTCCACGCTTTTCCATTCCGTGTCCGGTTTTGTTGTTTTTGCTTGATTTTTCGTCCTTTTCTTGGATATCCTTTTCCTGCACAACATAATTAGCAAAACAAGCATATATTTGGCATTTTAAGTGGGTTTTTGGTCTTTTAGGGTCGATTTTAAAGGTAAAAGGTATGTGTAATTACACACATACCAAGCATCATACTTTCGTTTATATTGGTTTAACTTACATGTGTATGTATTTGATGTTTATAAGATCGAAAAAAAGAAATTGAACCAAATGAAGAACCCGCACATGGTACACTATGGTTGAAAGGAAGGGTAAACAAAGACGGAGAATATCCAGATGATGAGATTAGATCAGTGGGAGATAAACTTGTAAGTTTGACTGCAAATTTTATTATTATGTTCATTTTCATATAATAACCTATTTCCCATATTGTGTGTGCAGAAAGAAACTGAGGACGCGATCAAAGAAGGAACCTTGAAGGTTGATCATGGCACTGATGCCATGACAGTTGTATTAGGTAAGGAAAAGGGAGGTTAAGCAAGAGGAGTTACATACAAGAGGTATTTTGATCTTCCTCGAAGCAGACAAGCATCTGATGAAAGAATTTTGTTACTTCAAAGTCAACTTGATAATGAGACGCGAAAGTCAAGAAAAAGAACTATTAATCCAGAATTTGTCCAACAAGATGTCACAAACAGAGGGAATGGTTACTAAACTAAAGAATCAGTTGGCTGCACAAGGGGGGCAGTTGCAGTCAATGTCAAGTCAATTGACACCACCAAATGTAAGACATTTTTTTATGTTGTTAACAATTTCATTTTCTAATTAATACTAATAGCACTAACTTATACACTAAGCAGTACTAACTAACAAATAGTACTAACTTATACACTAGCAGTATTAACTTCTTCAGCAGCATTAACTTCAAACATGAGCAACAGTAATCCAAACAGCATTAAGAAGACTTTTAATCCCAACACTATAGATAGCAGGAACTGATCCTAAACTGATGAGTCTATGCATTTCTTAATTTATATTGCAGGTGTCTCCGGTGGACATTAATCCTATAAATAGAAGCGCTAATGAGGAGGGCGGAACAACTGTTATTGGATGTGAGAATGACGCGAGCATTTAGAAGTCTAATGGACTTGCAACTTTGGAAAAGGAAATGGAAACAAGGGTAAGTAATAAAACACCCCCCCGTGAAACTGTTAAATCTGTCGGATCTAGGAAAATAACTAGATCAATACGAAAGGATTCTTCACGTCAAGATTCCTAATCACAAGAAAATGTGTCTCCACTACTAGTACTACCATAAGTATGTATTTCAACATGTTCATATATTCTTTTGTTTAATTAATCTCTGATACATACATGCAACAAATCATTTTTTAAGGCAATTAAGTGCAAATTGTGGCACTTAAAGAAATCAACTATTATTGCTTTGGGTACCGTATACAAGACTGATGGAAAACAAATGCTTCATAACAAAGAACTCCTAAAGGATTGCTACAAAGTGTCAATTGATACATCTTTAGTAGATACAGCATGCATACCGGATGTAGGAAATAACGGTTTCAAAACAGTTAAGGCTACAGTAGGTGGTTTTTTTGCATGGCCAAAGGATCTAGTGGTTTTCAATCCAAAGATACATACCTGTGTTTTATCAACCTGCATATATATATTTCTTCATATTTAATTCAGTGTTTGATACACCCGGCTTTTGTTTCCTACAGGCAACACCTCCAAGTACCATACAAATGAATGTTGAGAACAAAACTGCACCTAAATTACATACGAAGCGCAAAAACGTTTACGTCTCTAGTGATGAAATGCAAAGGCAAGCTAAGAAGAAGAGTCTTCAGAAGTCCTTAAATTATTGAGAATTTTATTATGTACGACATTACAATTTTATATTTGGTTCAGTTATATACATTCCAGTTTTATTGTATTTGAATTTGTTTTGATATATATTGATTTCTTAAATGTGACTAAAAGATGCATATGGTCACACTTATTAACACTTTTGGTCACTGTTTGCTTAATTCTTTGTGTGACTAAATATTACAAAAGGCCACACAAACATAAAATTCATGTGGCCATTGGATGAACAATAGTCACATAAAATACACATTTCTTCACTTTAAACAGCATATGGTCACACTTATTAACACTTTTGGCCACTTTATGCTTAATTGTATGTGACTAAATACCCAAAACAAACATGCTTTGTGTGACTAAATATTACAAAAGGCCACACAAACATAAAATTCATGTGGCCATTAGATGAACAATAGTCACACAAAATACACATTTCTTCACTTTAAAGAGCATATGGTCACACTTATTAACACTTTTGGCCACTTTATGCTTAATTGTATGTGACTAAATACCCAAAACAAACATGCTTTGTGTGACTAAGTATTACAAAAGGCCACACAAACATAACATTCATGTGGCCATTGGATGAACAACAGTCACACAAAATACACTTTTACTTCACTTTAAACACCATATGGTCACACTTATTAACACTTTTGGCCACTTTATGCTTAATTGTATGTGACTAAATACCCAAAACAAACATGCTTTGTGTGACTAAATATTACAAAAGGCCGCACAAACATAAAATTAATGTGGCCATTGGATGATCAATAGTCACACAAAATACAAATTTCTTCACTTTAATCAGCATATGGTCACACTTATTAACACTTTTGGCCACTTTATGCTTAATTGTATGTGACTAAATACCCAAAACAAACATGCTTTGTGTGACTAAATATTACAAAAGGCCACACAAACATAAAAGTAATGTGGCCATTGGATGAACAATAGTCACACAAAATACACATTTCTTCACTTTAAAGAGCATATGGTCACACTTATTAACAGTGTGTGTGTGTGTGGTGACTTTTGGCCACTTTATGCTTAATTGTATGTGACTAAATACCCAAAACAAACATGCTTTGTGTGACTAAATATTACAAAGGCCACACAAACATAAAATTCATGTGGCCATTGGATGATCAATAGTCACAAAAAATACACATTGTCTCACTTTAAAGAGATATGTCACATATTAACACTTTTGGCCACTTTATGCTTAAATTTAGTGACTAAATACCCAAAACAAACATGCTTTGTGTGACTAAATATTACAAAAGGCCACACAAACATAAAATTCATGTGGCCATTGGATGATCAATAGTCACACAAAATACAAATTTCTTCACTTTAAACAGCATATGGTCACACTTATTAACACTTTTGGCCACTTTATGCTTAATTGTATAGACCGAAATAGCCCAAAACAAAACATGCTTTTGTGGACTAAATTTGACAAAGGACCACACAAACATCAATCATGGGGCCATTGGAGGAAGTTAATTGCACACAAAATACATTCTTTACTTTAATCGGGCATATGGTCTCAACTTTTTTTATTAACACTTTTGACACTTTATGCTTAATTGTATGTGACTAAATTACCCAAAACATACATGCTTGTGTGACTATATATTCAAAGAGGCAACACAAATCAAATTCATGTGTCCATTGGATGATCAATAGTCACACAAAATACACATTTCTTCACTTTAAACAGCATATGGTCACACTTATTAACACTTTTGGCCACTTTATGCTTAATTGTATGTGACTAAATACCCAAAACAAACATGCTTTGTGTGACTAAATATTACAAAAGGCCACACAAACATCAAATTCATGTGGCCATTGGATGAACAATAGTCACACAAAATACACATTTCTTTACTTTAAACACCATATGGTCACACATATTAACACTTTTGACCACTTTATGCTTTATTATATGTGACCAAATATACAAAAAACATGCTTTGTTTGGTTGTACAATGTTTACGGTCACTAAATTTATACCTAATTAGTCATACAAAAATGTTGATATGGATACTAACTCTAAAATGTGATGGTAGGTGACCTACGGCTGGGCGACCTTTTGTCACACACAAGAGTTTTCGAATGTGTGACTATATGTATATCGTCACACATTTTTGGTGTGACCAAATCCACTTTTTGTACTAGTGTAATGTATCTTACGTCTAGTAGACCGGACATTATACATGCTACTTGTTTATGTGCTCGGTACCAGGCTAAGCCAACCGAGAAAGGTTAAAAGGATCTTTCGTTATCTTCGAGGAACTGTTAATATGGGTCTCTGGTATACGAAGGATTCTGGTTTTGAACTAACCGAATTTTCAAATGCTGATTATGTGGGATGTAAAGACACCTTCAAGAGTACTTCCGATGGAGCTCAATTCTTAAGCGAAAAGCTGGTTAGATGGTCCTAAAAGAAACAAGATTGTACGGCGCTGTCTACCGTGGAAGCGGAATATGTGTCTCTATCCGCTTGTTGTGCCCAATTCCTTTGGATGCAGACACAGTTAACGGACTATGGATTTTACTTTAACAAGATTCCAATCTATTGTGATTCGAAATCAGCCATAGCCATATCCTGCAACCTGGTACAACACTCAAGAACAAAACACATCGTTGTCCGCTACCATTTTATAAAGGAACACATGGAAAAGGGTACGATTGAACTGTATTTTGTCAAGACGGATTACCAACTCGCCGACCTCTTCACCAAAGCCCTTCTAGTAGATCGATTCTACTATTTGGTTCGTCGCCTTGGTTTACGCCGTTTATCTCCTCAGGAACTTGATCGTCTTGTAAAATTACAGTAATTCTTTGTTTATATTTTATCAGAAAAACAAAATATAAAAATATAAAACCTATAAAAGCAAAATACAAAATTAGAAAATTTCAAAAATACAAAAATAATCTTCTCCGACATGTCTCTCGACAATCGATAACATTTACGTACCTAGAAATGTTTATTAATAATGACACGGGTATATAAATGAAGTTCGAGCGAGAGTTTCAAATGCTTTCAAAACATGTCCTTTCAAAATTTTATCTACGACTTCTAAGTAAATGTCAGCTTAGGACTCGGTTTCCAAAGAAAGGAAAATGTTCATTTATGTCCATTTATCCTACAGAACGGGAAGTTCATATCTTCTCGGTCTTGAGCAATGTCATATAAATATTCAAAGTTTTGAATGCTCAAGAGAAGCACTAAGGAAATGATAATTAATTCGATAAATCTGACATACTTTTCTGTTGAGCACAATTTTTCAAGATATTTTCAAAAAGAAAAAATTTCAAATTCTTTCAAAATTGTGTGCTCAACAAACTCCCACTCCAAGTTTCACTCTATTTATATATTGAAGCGGGGAGTATAATAATATGATTCATTGTGCAAAGCTCTCATGTTCTTCCCAAGACTTAGTTAGGCTCATGTTGAATTTTCCGAACATTAACTTGTTTTTAATTCACTAATTGTCAATTTATTGTAAACAACATATGGCATTTTTTTAATGGGGGGAATAGTGATTAAAATGTGGGTCAATACTGATTTATATCAGATAGATCTTCAATCTGTATGTGCGTTCTCAACCTCGCATGTGCAAAAACTCTTTTCATAATATCGTGTGCATATGTGATAGGGGGAGTTTTTTGGTAACTCTGGAAATACTAAATGTGTCTTAAATGATTTCTCAATAACACGTTGATTGATTTTTTATCAATGGTGTTTGGATCTTCATGGCAATATCCCAAAGACAGACTTAACTGTTTTATTGTTTCTCAATGGAGTTATAAGGCGTTTTAAAGGGTTAGGTATATTCGTTCCATGATCTAGCCAGAATCCGGATGGATCTTACCAGGAACACCCATTAGATAGAGTAGAAGTCCTAGGTATGATTGAAAAAAGGGAGGTAAAGTGAGAATTAAGGAATCAGTGTCAGACTGAGATGGAGCTAGTGCTAGAACAACTAATAATGTACTTAATTATGAAGTCTCTGTAAGCCATAAAGGGTGAAAAGAAAGATGCCCTCCATACAACCCTAGGCAGAAACCGGGTTAATAATATTATATCGGTAAATCCACAAGATTGATTTTCTGATATTAAAGACTAAACATCATGGACCCAGTGATGCAATGCATAACCCTCCCTATCACTCAAATCTCTCAAAAGAGTTCCCTGTTTCTTTTGCTCATGGAGATCAAACATTTTTCTATCGCCTTTCTCATTCAGATAGATCGTTTATATTGATAATGGTGGCAGTCCGCTCCAGCATTCAATAACCAAATGACAAATGTGCACTTATTGCAGTCTAGAGCAAGAGATCCATCAAAATTCTCTAGGACCACAAATTCCAATATACATAAATGTCATACATCTCATTATACAAATATTTGGTTTCTCTATAAGTAATTCGCATTATCCTTGTGATAGTTGCCAGAACCTCAGAGTGATATTCTTTAGTATTACAGTGACGATGAATCCTTATTGAGCCTAACATCAAAACAAGCTCTTTTTGTGTGGACTTGCTGCGATTTAATGAATCAAGCTTGTGTCAAATGGATATCAATTTTGGTCCAGTATATGAATTGACGACTCAATCAGAAAGATAGTAAGTATCTGATTCACTTTTACCGTGTTGTTTGTTTTGAGACGTTCCGGTAATAAGAACAAGCAAGTACGATGAATCTAATGCAATCGCGTTAGAGGATCTAATACTTTGAGTTGGAAACCCTGTCAAGGAGGTTCTTCTAAATTGAACCTACCTGATCACAGGTATAGTATTATACTGTAAAACATTCCTGATGTGTCTTTGTATGGTGTTTATTTATGATAGTTCATGTTTTAAATTTATATTTTGTCGACTAAACCAAAAACAACACTTTAATGGGCAGTGTACCCGATCGGTAGTAGTTTCATGGTAAGTAGGGTGTCAAACACTTGAAGCGAGGTTAAATCTATTAATTTAATTAATATATTGGTTGTCTAATCTATGTTAATTCTATTATAATCAAAACCTATGTTAAACCTATGTCAGTCTAAATCCTAATTCTAATGGAAAAGGGGGGTTTTCAGCTTGAGAGACTGGCACGATTTGGTTGGTGACTACAATCCATTCAAGACACTGTTACCCACGCAAGCTAATAGATAAAAGATAAAAGAGCGGTCAAACCTTATATAAGAAAATTGTATTAACCATTATTAATCTGATTAGAACGTTGGTTTGTTTATTAAGTGCAATGATTTCTTCTCTCGAGGTGGCATATCATTCTTAAGACTTAGGCATTACATCTTCCTAAGGCCTAGACACATTATTTCTGTCACAATTAAAGCATCCGCATAAAGCATCCTTATATGCTGATTATAATCTATCTTATGGATTAAAGTAATGGTGATCTTGTTAAACCATAGCTTATAGAGACTTTACCCACTTACTGCTTAATGGCAATCTATACACTAGTAGTCCACTTGTCCAACTATCTAATGAAATTAGAACGTTATTTTTTGAATTATCTAGGTCACTTGCTAGTCAACACGATCAATAAACCATCAGCAAAATCCAATTAACAAGTTAAGCCCGAAGCGTATCCTAGACACAGACTTAGAAGTACAATACTTGTGTAACTATTA
This sequence comes from Tanacetum coccineum, assembly GCA_026074375.1. NCBI lineage: Eukaryota > Viridiplantae > Streptophyta > Magnoliopsida > Asterales > Asteraceae > Tanacetum > Tanacetum coccineum. The sequence continues at coordinate 7,590 of BQNB010021455.1, forward strand.
TTCTAGATGTATAAATTACTATATGGAGAGCTATCCCGGACTCTAGATCCCCTTGGTCCGTGTCACCCTTTAACCAATTGTGTCACACCCAAATCGCCTTAGCACCTTGTATGTAATCAACTTTTAGTAGAGCATTATTGTTTAACCCAAGTTAATTATTTTTACATGGTTGCTAAGTCCCCTTATCTTAGTGTATAACTATTTTGGGACCTTGGGATTCATGGTGGTATCGTCCTTATGAAAATTTAGAAGAGTAATTTATTACCCGCACCCCATTCCCCACCCGGGGGGGGGGGGGGGGGAACAAATATGGGCGGGGGGGGGGGGGGAGGGGGGGGGGGGTGGGGGGGGAGGGGGGGGGGGGGGGGGGGGGGGGGGGGGGGGAAAAAAATATTAAGGGTGTTTTAATATAGAATCGGGTGGGGTTAAAAGATTGGAGGGATGGTAGTTGGGTTGGTGAGGTTGGTTTTGGGGGTGATGAGAGGGTTAGAGTATATTTGGGGTATTAGAAATTGGATTGATAAGTTTATGGGTGGTGTTGTGTATTTAGTATTGGGGTGAGGGGATGAGTTTGTAGGGGGGGTTGGTGGGAGATAAGAATTTATATGGTGTGGGGTTTGTTGTGGTGGTTGGGGGGGGTGGGGGTGGTTAGATTGATTGATTTTGTGGGGTTGGGGGGGGGGGGTGATGGTTTAGTTTGTGGTTGTGTTTAGTTGGTGTTATTGTGATTGTATTGTGGGGGGGTGGGTTTATGTGTGGTCGAAATTGTTGGAGGAGAGTGGGGGGAGGGGGGATATAGGGGCTTGTTAGGGTTTGGAGGGAAGTGAATGTTAGATTTTACACAAACCTCGCTAGCTAACTTAGTATCAGTTAGTGAAACGGTACTGCTATGTTAAGATTTAAAATGTGGTGTCGTTAGGTAATTACACTAGTCTTAGGATAGTAAGTTATATACATCAAGGACTAAAGTGTAATTAGTCTAAAGTGTCCGTGTGTTTAGCCTATAAATACTCGCCTCGTATATCAACATTAGAGGGTGAAGCGCATATATTGTCTATTGCCTTTTCCTTTTCCTTTTAATAAAAAACCTTTGAAAATGATGAAAACATACTTTGAGTTTCCCCGACCTCTCAAGATCGTGAATCGAGAAACCTCACAAGTGGTATCAGAGAGCAGGAGGGATTCGTGATGTTTAGCTTATTCTGATCAGCTTATTCCAGCTTATTTGAGCTTATTTTAGTCCAGATTCAGTAGTTTTCGTTGGTGTGTGTCAAAAAATTTTTAAAATTTTGGCTAAAATTACCATCTATGCTATGTTTTGATATATTACCCATCATTTTAAGGAACAAGCAAATGGAAATTGAAGGAATAGTTTCTAAGGCTCGTTTTCCCCCTACATTTAAGATGAACATTGTCCCCAATGTTCTTAAAAGTACTCGTAAACGAATAAAAGGGTAAAAGAAAAGAGACGCGAGAAACTAGTACTCTCCTGGTTTGCTCAATAATGGAGAAGAAACATATGATAACTGGTTAAATCGTCCTCCAATAATCGTCTAATGGAACTTCCTAAGAATCTCCAAGCTTCTTCTCATCAAATATAACCTGTAATCAAAGACAGAGAAAACTATACCAAGCATAAAATGTGCGATTTACCAATATACAATATGAATTTAGGGTTCGACTCGATAGATAGGATGAAAGAATTGTTAATTTAATCAGGTCTTTGCAGGTTTATACAGGAGGATACATATATTAAATGTTGCGCGAGTTTTATTTTCAAAAATAATTAAAAACTTTTAAGTTTTCTGGACCTGGGCGTTTGACGCCGTCGGGGTTTTTGTGACCCCGTCACAGGTTTCGTGGCGACGGCGTCGCGTGGTTATCGTGATGCCGTCTCCACCGTCTGTGAAAACGAAATTTTTGTTTTTGATGAAAAATTTCATGCACTTGATTCCATAAGTTAATTCCTGTATAAATGGTTGTACAAAACCTGAGATTTAACAATTCAGTCATATGACTCGATACTGACGTGAATTATTCTAAACAATTCATTAAACATGTTTGAATATGGCTCAAAAGCCGGATAAATTCCCTTACACTTATTATTGCAAAATACCTTTGATTGAAATTAAGACAAGGTTAAAGACAAACAAAGCATGATTACAAGATAGTTCAGACATAATAAAACAAACGGTAAAGAATTAAAACACACATGACACTCCTAATTACGGGAAAAGTAAATATTAGGTGAATGAGACGTGCTTGGGTTGCCTTCCAAGAAGCGCTTGTTTTTGTTCGAGTCACGAGCCTGACTCTACCCTTATTTAACAAATAAAAGGGAGGGTTCCCCTACACTTGAGTTCAAGTGCCGGTGATAGTAACGGTACATACCATTGTTATGAGAAGGGGTCACACGCTGAAAAATTGGTTGGTGAATTATATGTTCCAAATGGTATGTTTCTAGAATTCTACCTCTCTCTACTTCATTTGGCCTATCGAATAAACTAAGTTCTTCTCCTAGAGGAGAAACTTCCTTAGATTCTAATCCCCAATCATCATCAAACATCTCCCAATATGAAATATCAACACCTAGGGATACACTTTTTCCTAATAAACCCGGTTTAAATCCATAATGTCTCTTAGGGTCATTTATTTCTGGGTTATAATAACTATACACACCTTTAGGATGGGAATTTATCACGTGAGGTGAAGGCGATGTTGGAGTTGTTAAATAATCTACTACCTTCATCCTAGAACTATCCGGACTATGTGGTTTGATGGGTGGTTCGGGGCCTATTACGTCTCCTAGACTTACATCTAAGGATGGACTATTGAGTAAAGGTTGAGGCTCCGGTCCATCAAAACTAGAAACTTCCCTAGAACTAAGAGGAGTGTTGTGATCACAATTCAAGCCTACTTCCTCTAGTTTTATTTCGTTCAAAGGTTTTACCTCTATCGGGGTCCCTAAAGTCTTTTCTACTTCTTCCGGGCAAGTCACGGGCGGTGCGTATTCCTCAAATGATGGGAGGACTTGTGGGGTACTTTGTGGGCCCAGATTTTCCACCTTATCCCATGTTATACCTCTATGCATCTCAACCCAAACATCCTCATTTCCAAACAATCTTTTTGCTTGAGCCTTCAAATTTGCTACTTCTTGTTCAGAAATAATGTTTGGTGGGTTGTCCCATTCTTTTTGGCCTTGGGCGAAATTTTCTATGGCTTCCCATACTTCTTCACCACTTAATTCCCTAAGGTTCCCATCTGCTGCAAAGTCAAGGTCCATTCGAGTATAGTCGTCGACATGATCATAAAAGAATTAAGTAAGGGACCATAAATCGAGGCCATGATGAGGGACTCTTTTGATTAAGTTTTTGAAACGAGTCCACGCATCGTAGATAGGTTCATCTTGATGTTGTTGGAACACCAAGGTATATCTTTAGAATAAGAAGGTTGTCTTTTGTGGGGGATTTTGAAAGGGTGTGCTTGGTGGTCTTTCATACATCATGATGGTGAACGAAAGAGTGATTTACAAAACAAAGGGTACAAAGAAAAGATAGATTACGAGAAAGCTAATATGCAGAATTAAAATCTCACTTGAAAGGATTCAAGCGAGTAGAACTAAGTTAAACTATGATCAAAACCTAACTATTCCCCTGCAACGGCGCCAAAAACTTGATGCGGTCGTCGTAGGACTTCTACAAGAAGTTTTACAACTCCCTAAGCAAAGCACCTAATCGTTGTAGTAGTAGTATAGGCAAGACTCGGGGGTTGTTATCGTTCACTCGGGGAATAGGTTGGGAAGGCTTGATCACAGTCTAACAGAATTCTAAGGGTTGAGAGAAAATTATTTTTGTGTTTTTATGTTTTATGGAAAGCAAGTAAATCATATAATTGGAGAGGTTGGTTTGGTTTTAGCTATTAAACTAAATAATAATCTAAACTAATGGTGATATTATCTGTGTAACTATTTCTTAAGTCATGAACGAATTACACGAACCCTCCACCTACTTAGTATTCCGCTAGAGCAACGCACACGTAAGGTAGTATGAAGAGTATTACATGGCCCCTAGGGGTACACTAAGTGCATGTGAAATATATTAAAAGTGGATCAACCATATTAGGGGGAAATGTAGTATGAAGACTATTACAAGGCCCCCAAGGGTACACTAAGTGAATGTGAAATATATTAAGAGTGGATCAACCATATTAGGGGGCAAGGTAGTATGAAGACTATTACCCGATGGTATCCTTTCTACACAATCATGTTTTCCTAAACATATCAACAGCGATGCAGACAAAAGCTGGTTTTCTAAGACCTAACATGCACATCCATCACAAGAAGCAACACCACTAAGATCTACATTCTAGGTTTCATACAATCATAAAAAAACACAATAGAAGGTTTAGCCAAGCATGTTAATAAAGCAAGAACATAGATGAATCAAACAACACATAGACATATTGAATGATTAAATAAACCTTACTTGATTAAAACATGAGTTGGAGGAAGTACAATAGAGTTTTTAGGCCCTAAAATCATCCCTAACAGTTGCTAAACAAACTAGGGTTCGTACCCACTTTTTATTCTAAAGTTACACACTTAAAACCCTAAATTTGGGTTTGTATATATAGGAAAAACGCTGTGACGGCGTCGCGTTTTAATCATGACGCCGTCATAAAAGAGAATATTCTAGATAATGGGCTGGGTCGTGTGCTCCGACGCCGTCATGGACTCTTGTGACGCCGTCTTGGTCTTCGTTGAGACGGCATCACGTTGTATTTGTGATGCCGTCTCCAGCCACTGAGAACATTATCTTAGGAGATGTTGGTGTAGTTCCGTAGTCTTGTCTGTTTCTTCTCCAAATGAGCCCAAGTCACGTGTAATTCTTCCAAATGCCCTCCAAATGAGAAATAACTAAAAAGGAACGATTAAGTACCTATTTTGGGCATAAATGCACGATTTAGGGGGTTAAACGACCTCAAAAAAGTGTATAAAATGACACCTCATCACCTTGCAACAACAATTTTGTTTTCAGGTGGGAAGTAAAAGTAGTAACCCATTGTTTTCTTTGGGTATCCTACAAAGATACACTTAACAGATCTTTGTTGGAGTTTGTCAGGCGTGTCACACTTCATAAGTGCCTTACATCCCTAAACCTTTAAGTAAGACAGATTAGGGACTTTCCCATACCATAATTTATATGGTGTCTTATCTTTCACTCGGGTGTATAATAAATTATAACATAAGGAGGAACGGAAAATCAACACTCATTTCCTGTCATAGCATATAAATTACCATAGGCTTGGTAAAGGATCAAACCTCCACCGCTAGGTGCAAACATTATTCATTACTATCCAAGAGGTCTTTTAAAGGGTTGTGGGGTGTAGGTGTAAGATAAACATATATCGAAACAGAAAAGAATGGGATTAACATTTAGGTGGCTTTGGGTGAATTTGGATTGGAAAAGGGTTCGCTAATTATTTACCCGAATACAACTTTGTTTGGTTGCTAAGCAAGACTCGGAGACGAAGATCTTACCAAACTCTACAAACTCTACATGAATCTCTTTCTTTTCTATTTTTTTAGATAAACATAGTACATCCCATGGGGTTTTATAATACGTACCCCTACACTTGAGCTTTTACTACTGCTCGATTTTACAATCTAACTAATGAATCCGGGAATTTGAGGTGGATTCAAAATAAACATGGATATCATTGACAAACATATGAGGGTATTGACTTAACATTTCTTCATATTTTTTCACGAAATAAAACTTACTACATGAATCCCAATCGTCCAAAACTGTTTATTTACAAGGATATAAGTGGACTTAGCAACGTGTATTCAATAATTATAGGGATAAACACAATAAAAAAAAAAAATAATGTATAAAGGGCGACATACATGGCACATAGGCTAAGCTTTTTAGGTGTAACGATTGGTTATCAATGCTCTTCATTAATAATCGGAATCACCCGAGAAAATGACTGAGAAACCGTGACAAAAGGATTAGGCTTGGTGGAGGGTTGTATAGGGGTATCTTGCACTAATTGATGAGTGCATGGAAAGGGTGTGGATAGTTATAATGATCGCGTGTGGGACAACAAACAATTACTGTTTTAAAAACATGGGTTAATCCTAGTGCCTCTTATCAAGCAAATCCTAATACTTACTATGCGGTCTCAGGATGCATCACAATAACAAGTTTTAGAATTTAATACACTACATGTACACTCATATGAATTTTACTAACACCAGACATTCCAGAAAAGGTGACAAGGCAATGCATACATGGCCGTATCGTAACGAGAAATAGGCATGCAGGCCTACAGATCACCTTGACTCACTGTGGTAAAGATAAAATCATCTTGGGTTATAAATGATGGGGATAACGAATTCAACAGATCTAAGGGTGAACTCACAATTTTTGGGGTGAAATTCTAGGGGTTATTGTGCTAGTCATATAAATTCCTATCCATGAGACGCTATTAATACTCGGTTTTCATCGGTATGTGTCGTAAAAAAAATTAAATTTGGTAAAAATCACCTTTTTATGCTATGTTTCGATATATTACCCATCATTTTAAGGACAGCAAATGGCAATAAAAGAATAGTTCTAAGCTTATTTCCTTCCCTACACTTAAGTTTAAACATTGTCCCCAATTGTTCTATAGACAGTACCGTAAAAAGGAATAAAGGGAAAAAGGATACAAGGAAAAAGAAATAGTAATCCCCTAGTGTCTCAATAATGGAGAAGGAAACATGCGAAAACTCGGTGTAGTTAAAGTCCTCCGAGAATCATCCAATAAAACTTCCTAAGAACTTCCAAGCTTCTTCTCATCAAATATAACCTGTAATCAAAGACAAAGACAACTACACCAAGCATAAAATGTACGATAGACAAATATACAATATGAATTTAGGGTTTGACTCGATAAAGCAGTAAAGATAGGATGAGTAAATTGTTTAACTCATTAGGTTTTTGCAGGTTTGCAACAGAAGAATACGTATATTAAATGTTATGCAAGTTTTATTTTCAAAAATAATAAAAAACTTTAAGTTTTCTGAGGGTTTTTGTGACCCCGTCACAGGTATCGTAGTGATGGCGTTGCGTGTTAATCGTGATGCCATCTCCACAGTCTGATGGGAAAAACGAAAATTTTTGTTATTTTTTTGATGAAAAATTTTCTGTACTTGATTCCATAGGTTAATTCCTGTACAAATGGCTGCATAAAACCTGAAATTCAACAATTCAATCATATGACTCGAAACTGACGCGAATTAATCTAAACAATTCATTTAACATGTTTGAATTTGGTTCTAAAAACCGGATAATTTCCCTACACTTATTATTTGTAAATACCTTTTGATTGAAATTAAGCGAGAGTTAAAGACCAACAAAGATGATTACAAGATGTTCAAACACTAATAAATACAAATGGTAAAGACATTACAACAAACAGACACTCTAATTTGGCGGGGGAAAAGTAAATGGTTGCTGGTCACCCGCGCAGCTACACCTTTAAATATGTATATATAAATATATGAATATAAACACACACAAGGATCAAGATCCGCGAGAGACCAAGAAAACCGGAAGCAGTATAGAGTGTTCCCGGGTCGTTATGTCCCAACGAGGCTAGAGATGGAATATCGAGTCACGATTGATGATTGATGTTATATTGTCACAAGTAATGATTGGGAATTAATACTGAAAGCAAATGCACATAAAAATAAACAAAGAACATAAGCTAGAACAAGATTAAAAGCTAGAATTAGGAAAAACACTTAAAACTTTTACACAAATAAGCTCAAATAAACTTAAGACAGATAAATAAGCTAAGCTAAATCTAAATAAGCAAGTTAAACTTGCAATTAAGCTAAATTAAACAAGAGAAACACAACAGCACTAACAACAGTACTAACAGTATTAACTACCAGTACTAACTTAGAGTTAGTACTGCTAGGCTTAAGTTAGTACTGGTAGTGTTAAGTTAGTACTGGTGGGCTTAGGTTAGTACTGCCAGGTTTATAAAAACACAAAGGTAACAAAAATAAACAAATAAGTTCTAAGACAGTATAAATTTAACTATCCCTAATTTAAAACACTTAGTAAAAGAAATAAGCAACTAAGTAAACGAAAAATGATAAATAAGCTAGAAAACTTCAAACTGATACACTAAAATGCAAACACTTTGAAAGGAAAATAAGTTAAATAAACGCAAAACAGTATGGAAATGTTTAATATACTCTAAAACAGCTAAGGGCTGTGGGAAATCTTAAAATAAAGCAGAAAATACTAAGATGAAGTAAGTTTAATACCAGTCTTAATGTTTTAAGACTAACAGTACTAACTTGGAGTTAGTACTGTTAGTGTAAAGTAAGTACAGTTTCCGAAAACTAATAGCAGCTCTTTTCTTAAACTAACGTTGTATAAACTAACAGTTCTGCATAGATAAGTAAAGTAAGATAAGAAAAGAGATTAGGACTTACTGCACCTTGCTTAAAAAGGGACAAACAACAAATCTACAAGCTACAGATTGCATAGAACAAGTTGTGAGAGCCATAAGCCATAGAAGACTGGCTTATCATCCAATAATAAGCTGTGGTGTATTGAGAGTGTTTTTGTGATTTTCTTTTAATACTTAACTTTTTTATCTTCTTAATGAAAAAACAGCTTTATCAATAAGTGAGGTAGCGCTTTTTTAAAACCCAAAGCAATGAGATGAAGAAACTTAACACTGGGTATTGTAAATTGAAACTTGTAAACTCAAAACTTGCATTTAAACTTGAAATCGTTACAAGCTGAAAGGTACAAGCTGGAACTGATTGAAAATAAGATAAATTATATTGCAACGTTAAAAACTTAAAAACTTGGTTACTAAAAAAATAACTTGCTCAAAGGCATACATGAGCTCTATTTATTGCCTTAAGTCTTCTTAGCAGCTTGTGCTTCTTTGAAGAGCAAAAACAAAGTGTGCTAGTGTGTGAGGACGAATCTAAAGCAATCCCAGAGCCTTTGATTTCTTTTAGCGCTTCTTTGGAGACAATCTCAGCCTCGAAACTTTTGGGAATGGAGAGGGATTGCCAACAGGGAATTATAAAGTGGGGGCGGGGGGTAGTAAGTGTCGGGGTGTTGAGTGATTTTTGCACGAGAAGTTGGGAGCAAAACAGGGCTTGCTGGTCTAGTTTTTGGTATTGGCGGGAAAGCTGGGGAAAGACATATACAAGTTGGGTTGGTGACAGAGAGAAGTTGAAGATGTTAAGGTATGTTTGGCTTGATGTCACAAGAAGGCCCCTCCACATTTTCCCTTTTCATTTTCTTTTTCCCCTTTCTTTCTTTTATAAATGAAGTTTCCCAAATTGGCATAATCAGCCCCTGTGGTTATATAAACTAAGGGGTTTGCATTTTTGACCCTTCAGTTACATTTTTCTTTGCTTTTTCTCTTCGGAGTAGACTAGACTATGATTTGGCTATCGTCTTCACACCTTTTCTATCCGTGTCCTGTATTGTCGCTTTTTGCTTGGTTCTTTTCGTTTCTTTCTTTTTGTGAGATATCGTTCCTGCACAAATACAATTAGCAAAACAGCATATATTTGGGCATTTTTAGTCTGTTTTGGGTCATTTAAGCTGGTTTTTAGGAGGTTAAAAGATATTGTAATTAAAGCACTTATCAAAATCCCCAAACTGGTATTGTGTGTCCTCAGCAATGTTATGAAGTAAACATGGTAAGCCGTTTTCACCATTTTCTGAGGTTTACACTAACTACACTAATATTTTTGGATTTTCTCATTTTTTAACAGTTTGACTTTCTTTAATTTATTAATACTGGATCATAGAATGAGAGCGCCCGGTAGAGTGAATCTACGGATGTCCTGACAGGAATAAATCATCGGTCCTTCGATTTTTTCCAAGTTTCCAGCTAGGAATTAACAAGATCATTGTCGATAAGTCTATATGTTAAGCCCCTCGATATTATGACTTGTGAATTTTCAACTCCCATACTGGATATACGATTGAATGTTAGTGCTACTCATTTTAATTTAAACCATAGATCAACTTATTTTCATAGTCATATTCAAAATGAATCATGACTCAACGCAACAATTTATTAAGACATTCGGAACTTTGATTTCGATGATTTAACTTTTGAAACTTTTTGCAACATCTTCATCATCATAATTATAAGTTCTTAAAGCTAGGAATGCGTTTGCTTACGTTTGTACCCTACCTGCGGTTAACGGGTTTGGATATTCACAAACCAACGACCGATTTTCTTAGTTTGAAAAACCCACCGTTGCCTAGCGTTTAGTGAGAAATCACATCAACACCTTATTCCTAATATGGCTAAGGATTGGTGTCTTAGTTTGAAACCCTCACCTAGGACCTTTCTTCAAGTGAGATACGACACCACCAAATCCCTAGAAGCAAGAGTCTTAGTTTGAACCCCCACTCGTTGCTAGCGTTAGTGCGGATATCCACGGTAACCCCCCCCCCACATCTTTTATGCTCATTTTATATCAACTGCATCTTCATCCGGCAAAATTTCAATATTCATGCATTTTTGCATTCACATTTCTTTCATGCTTCTTTGGCATTGATTTTTAAATCATACAAAATCTGCTTTGTAAACTTCTAGTTACAAATTTGAAGCTTTTTCTGAAAACATCGATTGACTTAGTTGAATTAAATTGAGTACGTATGATTAGGTGGATTAGAAATTAACGGGAGAGAAAACCACAAGTTACTTGTATAAGTTAGAGGAATCTTGCTTAGCGCATAAGCTTATCTTAAACTCTATCATTTCTCGTTCTTCCCATTATTAAATTCAAAGCTATGAAATCGTGAAAGCTTGGCCTAAAGGACTAGTAGGCTCTCAACACGCTACCGATTCAAATCAAAAATTCATTCTTATTTACCAAAAGAAAAGCAAACTGTGACAAACACTTATTATTTTTTGAAAAATTTTTACTTTTTTCATTTTTTTGGTTTTTGGGGTAAAAAGGGTTTACGTGGGTACAAAGCTGCAGGCAACCAATCAAATCGATGATTATACCCCCAAACTAGACTAAAACACGTTCTTCGATGTTTTGAAGGGTATTACATTTAATCCTAAGGCCCATTTATGAGTATGCCAAAAAGATTAAAACGATTTAGTCGATAGATTAGGATATCGTATTCCCTAAAATGAAGCTGGAGGAATGTGAAAACTCTTGATGAATGACAAAACTGAGAAGTCTTCACAATCCCGGGCTATCCTGGACAATAAACTATAACAACAACATGGAAAACCGCGAGTAATGGAAAAGACAAGCTATCTCACACAACAATAAAAAACACTTATTTAACACTACATACTACTAAGATTAAACTAAGATAAACATGGGGTGCCTCCCACGAAGCGCTTGTTTAGGGTCGCGAAGTTGAACCCATCCCAAGGTATTTAGGATCCATAAGGAAACAAGTGGAAATTAAAATCATCATCGGACTTTCATTTCAAGTGACTACGATATGTATTGAATTTTATGAAGTTCACTTCCGTCGATGAGATACATCCGGCATGAAAGACAGAATGATAACTTGAAATGCCGGATCAACAATATGGTATTCTCTTAAAGGAGAGAAGGAGAAGGCGGATTAACCGGGAATAAGCAAGTAATGGGAGAAGATCCAACAACATAAGCGAAAAATACACTTAAGTGGTATGAAATCTTGCTCCAGGATGGGACATGGGTGGGTAAAACATTAGGCGATTACGGGGATGTCTTCACCACATAATGGTTGATTTTCCCGAATTGGGATATCAACATAAACGATTCGAACTCGGGCAAGGGAAAAAAGAAGTATCGTCATCTACGGAGTCGACATCATCCATCTCCAATAATGGTGGTATGGATCTGTCATCGCAAGAAACAAGTCATCTCCTCCATAGAGATACATTATCCGCAACGGGGATATGAGATGGGAGGGAGAGATTCGAAGCATTGAGAATGGCTTGAGAGCTTCCGGAGGGTCGCAGGCGAGAGTTATCGTAGAGCAAAACTTTCCAAAAACAGATATCACCTTCCGGGTCAAATTCACTTCCTCTATTTCTGGTGAATTGATTTAGAAGGATGGTTCACGGCGATACTCATATGGAAAGAGAATCGATCTTAGGAGAGACTCAATCGAAATGTCTCGATTTAGCTCGGATTTCTACAAGATCAGATACTCTGCATCAAAGAAGAATCATTCCCGATGGAATTGGAATGGAAGCCTTCCAAGCACCTTATCATTAATTCGATTTCTTTAGTGAAGCAAATTTCTTCATCAAGGATCAAAGATGAGGATTAGAGGAAAATGATAAAAAAATTTCTCTTTAGGAATGTCTCCTCGGAAAAATGACTCGTCACTTAAGGTAAAATCTTCATCGATATCGAAGAGAGGGTTGGATGAAAGTAAAATCATGATTCTTTGAAGAGATTCATTATATGGAGGCAAATCACACTCTATCGTCGGAAAAAATCTCGATCAATTGGTGTTGGGACAAGGTTCTCGACACTGACTTTATGAATTCGTCCGATTTCGTTTGCTGGGAATAGTGTTCAAGTGCTCGTATCCCCCATAACTTAGAGAGAGAGAGTTAACGGGCTCTTTGGTTGGTGATTCGGGTGTGATTGCAATGGTATAGTCCTCGTCATCATCATTATCACAGTCGAGAGGGCGATTCCAAGCCGGAGTATTGATGTACTCAGATAGCTCGTCACTTATGATTTTCACATCTTGAACAAGTTTGCTAAGCAATTCTTGCACTTCCTCGGATTGAGCGTGCTTAACTTCAAAAAAGTTGTCCCAAGCTTGCAATAGAACCTTAGGCGTTTTCCCAAAAGAGATACGATTAAACTTTTTGAGAAAGCTTTCAATCGATTTCATTAGGTCCTCTTGGGCTTGCAAAGCTTCCATGCTCATTGGTTGAGGAGGTTGATGATTGACGGAAAATTGCGGGGTTTGAAGTTGGTCAAAACCGAAAGAATGAGAGTTTTGACTCATCGGTTGACATTCAATAGTCGCATGAGGATCCCTACAATTTTCACAGCAAAGATTTTGCTGTTGAAGATTATGCAAATCTTGCGGGGAATTGAAATCAGGGCTGTAATCCGGCTCTGGATAGATAAACTGGCTTTGAGGTGTACAGCAGTGGCAATATTGAGTATCGTTCCCGCAAAATTCACACAAAATTTGCTTAGAGTGTGTGGGGTGGTGAGAGAAACTTGGAGATTGATCAAAAGAGTACGGAGTTGAAAAATCGATTTGATTTCCATTTCCATAAGTACAACTAAGACAAACTCCATCAATGAGACGACAACCGCACTGTTGGCACGTGCACGAATAACAATAAGAGTTATCCGTCGGTTGTCCACACCCTACACATTCAAAACAGAGATAAGACTCCATCAGAATTAAACAAATAAGAGGGACAAGAAAAGAATTAAACGGTTAAGAGGAAAAAGAAGATTATTTTTTTGTTTTTCGGATTTATTAACAACATAATTCACAATTGGACAAAATCAGATAAGAGAACTTAAGCCAAATAATCGATCTTACTTCACGGTAGCTCTCAGAATGAAAAACGCACAGGTGAGCGGAGGAGTAGGAATAGCGCGAAGCTTATTTCTCCTTTCGGGTCGTAGTTCCTAGGAACAACCCTCCTTATACCCACTTTATAGTTTGTTAATCAAAATGAGGTGAGCCGTATATCGTAAGTGACACAGAAGGCAAGTTTTAAATCTTTGGTTCGGAAACTTATTATGGATAATACTCCAGTTGAGAGTATTATATTTTGGTATTTTACCAATTAGTGAATTTTAATTTTTATGGACAAAATTTTTAAAATTTTTTTTTTTTTTTTTTTTTTTTTTTTTTTTTTTTTTTTTTTTAACTTATAATTATATTAATAAAAGAAAGTGAAAAATATTTTTGTACTTTTTATATTTTTGTAGAAGAAAAATATTCACAGATATAAACAAAAGTTGTCAAACGTAACGATAGTCTTTTTCAACCTCCCCGGCAACGGCGCCAAAAATTGATCCGCGCGAACTCACCCCTCAAATATGTAAACAAATACAAACATGTATAAATACACAACAAGGGACGAAATCACGCGAGATCAAGAAAACCGGAAGCAGTATAGAGTGTTCCCGGGTCGTTTTGTCCCAACGAGGCTGGAATGGAAAATCGAGAGACGATTGACGATTGATGTTTGAAAATGACAAGGATGAAATTATGATTGGGCCTAAAATTAATCTTGAATTTAAAATACCGGGGAACAGAATAGGTATCTGGGAAACCCTATATACTAAAAATTAAAAGAAATTAAATGCAAATTAAATTAAAATCAAAATTAATTCTTAATTAAAACTTAACTTGAAAAAATAAAAGAAAACTTGGAACTAAAACGGAGGTGTTTGAACTGTAAACGAAAAAGAACGGTAAAACGCAACGGTTAAAACGGGTCTAAAATCTGAAAATTTAAGAAAAATTAAACCTATACTAAATTTTATATTTTTCTAGACACTTAAATGACAAAAGAAAATTTTGTAAAAAGAAAAATATTTTTTTATTAATTTTTGGATTTTTTTATGAATTTAAAGATTTAATTAATTCAACAAAAAATAAACTTTTTCTAAATTTAAACTAAATTTTTTTTTATTTTTCAAAACTATAGATTTAAAATGAGAGTAATGCAAAGAGAAATTTTAATTTTTTAACTATTTTTTATTTTTTATGATTTTTATAAGAAAATAGTAATAACTGAAATCTACTTTAATTCCTAGAAAATACAAAATTTAACTGGTGAAATTATTAAAACTATTTATTTTTATAAACTACAAAAGGTGCAGAAACTTTAGGGAAACAAAAAAAGACCAATTTCTAAAAGCTAATTGTCCCCTAATTTGCTTAATCTAAACTTAAGAACCCTTAATTAAATAAACTAAAAAAAAAATATTAAACTAATTTTTATTTCTAGAAAAGACAGGGTGCAAACTTGGTAAAGTGAATGACTAAGGGTAGGCGGGTAACTTGTGCAATTTTACTTAGAGAATGGCAACCTAGACTGTAAGAAAGTACAAAAAGAACCTAACGATTGAGCTTATTTTTGGTTATTAAAATTTTTGAGAATTAGCAAAAACTTAAAACTACAAAGTTGCTTAACAGCTTATTCTTAACAACTTTAATAAAGGCACTTTGGACTTTAGACCAAAGAATAAGCTGAAAAATAAGCTGCAAGTCTGCTGTTACAGAAAGTAGGCTTTGGAGAGCTTTTTTTTGGATTTTTGCTTATAAAGAGCTTATAACTTGATGAAAGCTAAAACTAAAAGTTGCTCATTCTAGCTTAAGATGTGCATGAAAAGGATTTACACTAAAATTTACCTAGAGTTAACAAGATTAGAAAGAAAATTAAGATGGAAAATGCAAAGTTTTAATGAGACTGTTTTTGAGCTTTTTTTCACTTAAGCTGAAAAGCTTATTTTTGGACCCTATAAGCTGAACTTTTGAAAAATAAGTAAACTACTTATCTAAATCACTAGCTAAAAGGATTTGTAGAAAACTTAAAGGAAATGAGAAGCTTCAAAGGTGAAAATTGGCAAATGTAAGCTGTTGCATTTAGCATTGTGGTGCATTTGGCTATTGCTGGTGCAATGGTGAAGTAACAAAGATGCAGGCTTAAAATTTGAGTTTTAACACTCACTAGTGATTTCCTAAGTGAAACACACTAACAACCTTGAACTCTAAATTGCTCTTAAAGGCCTAAAATTTAAGATTTACACAGGTTGAAAATGTGCCCTGGTGCTAGACTCAAGTTTTTAAACTCAAAGATTTGAAATAGTGCAATCTAATCTTTAAAGCCTATTTCTAAACTGTAATAAGACCAAACTAACTAAGTCTAAGATGATTTAACTAGGTTAACTGACTTTTGAGGACAAGTAAGCCTAAACCAAACACACCTTTAAGTGAAAATGCTTAAACTATAGTGAGCTTAAAACTGATATAAAAACTATTCAGCTGAAAACTTTTATATACACATTCTAAATTTAACTACTTAAGCTGTATAAACGCTATAAAACTTATAGCTTATAAGGAGAAATAAGAAGTTTACTCAGTGAGGTTGTATTTTCTTATATTTTTTGACTGAAGTTAAAAAGGGAAATGAAAACTTAATTTTGAGCTAAAAACTATGATTAAATTAGCCTAAATTAGCCCACACACTCAGCCAAGGGTGGCTGAGTGCATTTGACCCATGCACAACCCTCATTTGACCCATTTTAAGGTCAATGCCAAACACTCCCTTAATTTATAAAAAGGGTTTCTACTGATTTTTAAGTGAAATGAAGGATGAGAAAGGTTGTTACAAGTGATGTTTAACAGCTTTGACACAATTTCATACAACATAAACAGAATTAAAAAGCTTGTATGGATCTTGTAAAATTCGACACTAGCAATATCAAGAACTTTTAACCTTTTTTATTAAAAACAGAAATATTACAACACAAAGCTTTGAAAGTTGAATTGAATTACACTAAATGCTTAAAAGAACTTTAAAATTAAAATTAAACTAAAAACATGTTTTCTTGGACTTCGGCTTGGCCTTCTCTTTTATAGAAGTCGAAACTCCTTGGTTTGTGTTTGTTGTGAGTGTAGGGAGTCCAAGCAGCAATCCTAGGCCCTTGGATGCCTTTGTGCTACTTCATAGCTCAACCTCAGCCATTGATGTTCTTGGGTTAACCAAGATTGCCAACATGGCAGGTTATAAGGGACAGGGTTGAGTGGGTTTAGGTTAGGGCATTAATGAGAAGGGTACTGAGAGGTGGTATGGGCGTGAAACCGTGGGGGAGAGGGGTTTTAGGTTTTGGCGCCAAGTGGTTCGAGTACACAGTTGGTTACAGGGTTTAAACGATATGTTTGGAAAAGATGCAATACTAGTCCCTCTTCTTTCTTACTTCTTTTCGCATTTTTCAATGATGCGGGATAGTAGTGCCCATTCTCTGTGTGTGTATATATAAGTTGTTCACTAATATTAATAGAAAAAGAATCTCTCGAGACTACCCTCGTAGAGATTAACTACCATGGTACTACTCTCGCGCAAGATGTAGCCTTATAACCCACCCTACTAAAGAATCTCCTAGGCGCCTCCTACGGCTCAGCCGTGGCAATTTACATAATATGGTCCCTCTAGTTTATTATCAAAAGAATTATAAAAGAGGGTTTTGGTTAATTTCATTTCACCCATTTGTGTTTTTATTTATACCATTTTTCTTTACAAAATAACATCTTTCTAACATGCACTTTTGGCCCTAAAAGTTTTATTTTTTCATTTTTATTTACTAAAACAAAGTTTTATAATTTACATTTTTGGTCCTTATGTTTTTTAAAAAAGGGATTTTGTGGGCCTTCTTTTGGGCTTGTATTGGGCCAACTGGGGGGTTTGTTTGGGTATTATTGGGCACTAGTGGGTGTTGGGCTTGTATTGGGCCATGGTTTGGGTTGGGCATAATAAGGTACAGGGCTTTATGTTATTCGGGATTTTTAAGGCCCAATAGGTATAGGTTTTTTTATTGGGCTTTTTCAAGCCAATAAGGTTATGGGAGTGGGTTTTGTGTGTACAATGGCTGTGAGATTTGTGTAAGCTGGGCTTAGGGATTGGGTTTTCAAAGTCTTCACCAGTTCTTTGACAATCAATTGCCACACAAATGGGTGTGTAATTGATTGTGGGCCTATTGGTCTTCACCAGTCTTCATAAATATATATTGGGCTTTCCCGGCCCATCAGAGGGGTACAGATTGCGTTCAATAGTATTCTTCTAGTTCGTCCGGTTTGACTGCTGATTTTCTGTTTTGACTTTGATTTGACATTTTTGGACTTTGCCTTGATTTTTGCACAGTCTTTTCCATTTCATGCTCGAGTTTTGTCATTTTGGCTTGGTTTTCATGTATCTTTTTGATGATATCCACTTCATGCACCAATACAATGCAAAAACAAACATTTATATTTTGGCATTTTTTGTCTGTTTTTGGTCATTTAAGCTCGTTTTTAGAGGTTAAAATAGGATATGGTGTAATTAAGCTCTTTATCAGTTATAGAGGAGGAAGTGGGGGGGTTATGTAGAAAATATGAAGTGATATGGTTGCTATTTTAGGTAAAATGACCTTAGAGCTCAAGAAACTTGTATGATCTGGTTAGGACACATAGGAGGTCTAGAGGGTGATGAGGAGGGTCTATTAGATGTGTTGGTCAAGCTAGAAACTAGCTTTGGTGAGTTGTTTTGCCCATGTGATGCCGCAGATAAATAAGAAGAAAAAGGAAGATCATGTGCAAGTTAAAACTATATAAAGTGAAGATATTTTGAAGAGAGGTGCTTGTAAGCAGCTAGGGAGGTAAGGTGCTTGTCATTGAGGTGCTTGGTTACAAGAAAAATAGTTAAAATGGAGTCAATTTTGCAGGGATTGTATTTCGGGTTCTTAAGGGTTAGGTGTTTTGAGTTTTCTTGCTTGTAATTATGTACATCTTGATTAGGAATGATAGGTTACTGATCTAGGCTTTATATAAGGAATTATAATCAAAAGTTGAGATTTGAGAGGTGGTTTAGGTTAAAATGGGTAGAAAATGAGTAAACGGGTCAAAATCACAATTAGGGCACAATTAGGGTTTTCTGGATTTATTTCTTGTATAATTGAAGTAGAATGATGAAATGATAATGGATTATGATTGAGAATGTTGTAATTTATGTTATTATAACTTATTTAAGTATTGGTTTAGGTTTACAATGGATAAAAACGAAGAAACGAGTCATGGTTTAGAAACTAGCTTGGTTTTAGGGTTTAGAGTTTTGAATTAGGGTTTTGAGTATAAAAAGATGTATGAAAACTTATGAATAGAATAATTAGGGTTTACACATTGTAAAATGAGTGTAGTATCTTGCTCACAAGTGGTGGTGAAGAAATTAGAATGAAAACGGAGGTAAAACGGCTATTTTAGAGATCATGCTTAATGACTTGTACATTGAGCTTTTAGAGACTTGTACTTTGACTTGAAGAGATTTTATATTTCAAATGAGATGTTATATTTCTTGTAAATTTGCTTTAGTACCTTGTACATTCATTTTAGATGTTAACCTTTCCATGAGATTAGGGTTTAGAGGTATAAGATAACGGTTTAAAGCCCGTTTTGATATAATGTTGTGAATGGTACATTATAGGAATAATGTACTTTGTAATAATGATATTATGATATTGACTTGACATGTTATGATGTTTTCTTGACATATATGAGGACAGGATTGTCATAGATAGGTTGTGTGAGCTTGTCTACTTTAGTTATGACATACTGAGATATTGATAATGCAAGTAATGTAATAAAGCAAAATATTTCCCCGTACAATTGTGATAATAGTAAAATAAGTTTTGCATTTTATGAAAATTCTTAGGTTGTTATATGTGTTTATGATATTTGATAATTAACGTTTGTACTCAGCGATGTCAGTGTGTACAAAGCTGGAAAAATAGGAATACAGTTGTATAAGTGAAATGATATGTGCAATTCGTTTATAGTTATACATCCTGCATACATAACTTATACTTTGTTTCTCCCTTTCGTTTCACATCGACACAATCAGATATATTGTCATCATTGTCCTAAATACTTGAATGTGTAATTTCACAGGTTCATGGTCACGGATGGCTAAACCTACAATCTAGATGATCCGGGAAATGATTTAACTACTGTTTGAGCGTATTCCAAAATACTAGAGTATGTGTATGCGTGTGTTACTTGATTGTTTACTAAAGGAACCATGGTAGTAGTGGACAGCCATGAACTGTATGCTTCTGATCTCAAATGCACATTTTCTCTCGGTTTTGGAATCAGCTTCGGAATATGTATTTCCCATGACCAGCTCCGTGTTCAAATTATCAATCAACAATGGCGAAATTCAGAAATGAAGGTCATGAATCATCTTGCTCAAATTCAAGTTCTTTTCAACGTTGACTGATTATTTGAACACAAAAATGATCATTAGTGAGTATCAATGTGTAGTCATTCCTGAGGGTACGTATATATGCGGTATCCAGTTTTAGACAGACATAAATGAGCCTGCTCATAACCTGGAGCAAATTTTTTTGTTTAGGTATGCAAGCACATTCCTCTATTTTTTTCTCTACGTTTTTTGTTTTCAATATTGCTGGAACCAATGATGATCCACTAAAATTGATACTTTTTCCTTCTCTCATATTATTGGGCTATACGATCATGCTTTCTTTTGTACTCGACAAATGTAGGAACAGTTGTTCCAATCAACTAAGACCATTGAACAAAAAATGCGTTTAATGCTTTTAGTTGATTGCAACAGCTAATCCTACAAAAACGCGTACAAGGATCCAGCCTGTCCGTTTACGTGCCCTTTTACAGGTTACTTATTGTTGCACGTTACATGGGCCAATCGTATTCAAAAGGGGTTATTGAAATAAGGGTTTTGTTACTATCACGCGATCCCGATTAATGATAAGACCGACTTATAACTGTGCGCGTGGGATAGTGACAAAACCTACAGAGTTGGAAAAATAGGTATATAGTTGTATAAGTGGAATGCTATGTCAGGAAATGAGTTAACTATTGTTTAAATGAATTCTGAAAAACTAGATTATGTGTATGCCTATGTTACTTGATTGTATACTAAAGGAACCTTGGTAGTAGCGGACAATGATGAATTGTTTGTTTCTGATCTCAAGTGCACATATTGTCTCGGTTTTGGAAATAGTTTTGGAATGTTTACTTTTAATGACCAGCTCCATGTTCAAATGATCAGTCAACAATGTCGAAATTCAGCAACGGAGGTCAAGAATCGTCTTGCTTAAATTCAAGTTCTTCTTAACATTGACTGATTATTTAAACACGAAAATGATAGTTGGTGAGTATCAGTGTGCAGTCATTCTTGAGGGTGTGTATATATGTAGTATCCAGTTCTAGGCAAACATATATGTACCTGCTCATAACCCGGAGTAAATTTTTTTGTTCGGGTATACAAGCACATTCCTTATTTTTTTCGTTTGTGTTTTTTGTTTTCAATATTGATGGAAACATTGATGATTCGCGAAAATTGACACTTTTTCCTTCTCTCAAATTATTGGGCTATAGGATCACGTTGTCTTTTGTACTCGGAAGATGTAGGATCAGTTGTTCCAATCAACTAGGACCATTGATCAAAAAACTCGTTTAATGCTTTTAGTTGATTGCAACAGCTAATCCTACAAAAGCCGCGTACAAGAATCCAACCTGTCCATTTACGTACCATTTTACAGATTGGTTATTGATGCACGATACATGGGCCAATCATATCCAAAAGCGGTCATTGCGATAGGGGTTTTGTTACTACCACACGTTCCCATTTAATAGAAAGACCGACTGCTAATTGTGCGCAGGTAATAGTGACAAAACCCTTATATCCGCCGTATCAAATTACAATTCTGCACGCAAAAATATCATACACGAGTTCTTTTGAATCTTCATCAAGTACGTTGTTTACATTTTTGTTGGTTTTTTCTTTCTTTTTCCATTTCTTACCTCTTATGAGACTTTTCACACTCCGCTAAAGCGAAAACACGATGTGCAACGTATTAATAAACATCACACAAGATGATAGATAAAACACCATACATGATTAAGATAAAAGTAAAAATATTCGAATTACAACGATTCCAACTACAAGTTCATGAAAGTATAAAAGTTAACATAAGTTTTTTTCATCCGAACATGGAAATCCCAAAAGACATGAACCTTGCAAAGAAGAAGACATCTTGACAATGTCCGAATGCAATTGTACTAAGTTTCAACTTTAGGAAGGTTACCTAAAAAGCATGATAAAAACGGTCAACTATTGAAAATAGTTGGTGAGCTCACAGGATTGTGTACACAAAATATAGTTTTATAAAATAGTATACGTTCAATAATAGTTTTCAAACTCAATAGCAAGTCACCAAAATAAGTCAAGAATCTAAAACGACTCTAGTTTTCAAAGGCAGTTCCCGTAACCTAAAGTTACATAACACTTTACAACAAATCTCCAAAGATAGTCCCCGTTATCTAAAGTAACGTGACACAAATCAAATCATTATATATGTATACGTATATATGTATGTTATAGTATTTATGCGAGGCACTACTTAAACGTATTCCAGCCTAAACGTTCCCTTAACCAATCAAGTTCCAATTGTATAGTGTGGCACTAACACTTAGTATTATGCCCCCTTGTGCGAGGAGTGAGGAATGGCTAATCTCCTAATAGCGCTATCCATAAGTACTAACATCTCAATCTCGATATAGTGGGAAAGGTGAGTTAAAAGTAGTGGCGGGTTCCAAGCATCAAACAACATACATATTAAGTTCAAAGTTCAACATGTTTTCAAAGTTCAACAAGTTCAAAACAAATTTAATAAGTTCAAGAATGCTCAAGTTTAAATATATAAAAGTACGAGCATAGCAATTGAAATATGATACATCATGCTTTCTACCAAAAAATCATAAAAACGGTAAAAGGGGGCTGTGAGAAACTCACCTTAAAAGTTAGGACAAGCGATGACTTCACGACAAATTTACGGTAAGTAGGCAACCCAAACGAATGAGCACCCTTCTACCAGAGACCTAAGTTAAATAAATATACCTAATTAGATTCTAAACAATATGCTCGAATGTTATAAACGTTCATTATATAAGGTTCATGTTCACTTTTTAATGTCGCACATAAAATCATAAAATGTCCTGGTTTTCTCGTCACTTCAAGAGTTTATTTGACCAAGTAAAAATTACTTTTGGTTAAAACCCCCTTTTTCTACATTAAAATACCATGTGTCTAGTGTGTCTCAAAATATTTGCAACAATTTTTATAAAGTTTAACTCACCCAAATAATTCATACTTCCAATGTTACTCAATTTCTGACCACTCTTTGTATTTTAGCAAGCTGGGTACTTTTTACTCATAGTTTCACTTAGGGCTTTTGGGAATTTTTCATTAACATATTAAACTAGTTACCACGTGATTTTTAGCTATGGAGGTGTTTCCAATATTTTTATGACCCATACAAGTTAGATGTAAATTTCAGTCCAAAATAGTCCAAAAGATCACTCATCTTGTTTCAATCCAATAGGTACTCATTTCAACCCATATGGCTACTGGAACTCTGGAAATATAAATTCAACACATATACTCAAGTTTTGGTGGTGGATTGGGTCCATTTCTTGCAAGTGTGACAACTTTATAGTTACTTTAAGTGGACTAATTTTCTGCATAACATGCATTTTTTTAAATTATTCCCTACATAATCTAATATTTTGTTCCTAATAACAATTCCTATCACTGAAGGCCAAAAACATATGGATAATACATGAATATATGAAACTTTCAGAGGTGGTTTGATAAGAAAAGAACAAAATATGAATATTTTATGAGTTTTACAAATTGAAAGTTAAATCTGCCATTTTTATACACTTTCTGCACATGAATCTTGCATAATTGTTTTGAAAATACTACATACCTTCACTGACTTTTGGCCAAACTAGAAAGTTGTAGAGAACTCTTTGTAGTTCATTTTTTAAAAAAGAAGCAGCCATAAATCCTAAAAATGAGTGAGTATGACCATTTTAGTGGAGCATAAATTTTCAATCAGCCCACTATATCCATTTTAGATCAACTTTGCATGCATTTTTCTACTACCTTTGATTCAAAACAACCATACCAAGTGTATGTACTCTTTTTAACACCATTTTAGAGCTATAAAACATCCTTACATCATATATTTCTTATGGTTTAATTACATAAAAAGATTGTGCAAGATAAAGTGCAAGAACTTTAGATTTAAACTCTCTTAGTGCAAGAACAACACAAGTTGTCTTGCACCAAGGTTTTTACCTTAACCCACAACTAGTTCATTTACCCTTGTACATTGTTGTTCTTAATCTAGTCTTGAAAATCCTTGAATGTTGGTGGTGGTTCTTGGTGTTGCCGTCCACAATAGATAGAGATAGGAGGAGAGTATTTGATTTTAGTGTGAGAAAATGCATGTAAGAAATGAGAGTGTTATAGTGAAAGTAGTAACAAGACTTAGTGGAGATGTAAGAAAAAGATGGAATGTAACATGTTGTAAGAACAAAGTAGGAAGCAAAAGGTATGATTGGTGTTATGGGATAGCCATGGACGGGTTTTAGGGGCTTAGGAGGGGGGTTATAGACATTGTTTTTTATCAAATACTTAGTGTATATGTTGTGTAATGTTATAAGTTAAAATGTATTTTTTTAGGTAAAGATATAAGTTAAAATGTATAAGTTGTTGATATTTGGTAAATATGTAAAGTGATGTAAAAATGTAACTTTTATAATGGTTATATAAGTTTGTTAAATTATCTTTTCCCATGTGTTTTGACATTGTTATAATGTTATTTGAGCATATCGTTGGTCGTTAGAATCGTTAACTAAGATCGTTAGGTCAAAGGTGCATTCGTATAACTAGGGTTCCTAATAAAATAAGCGTTTAATGCTAAAAATGACATGACTGCATAAAAGTGACTCCAAAAATAATTAAATGAGTCGAAATATCGTATGTTTACTTACGGTTACTAACCTCAAAAATAGACGGTTGTCACAGTATTCCCCCGTTAAAGGGAACTACGTCTCGAAGTTCCCAACGTCCGTCCTAAGACTTAGCGCTCGCAAATAGTTATAGATACTTGCGCTTCATCTCATCTTCTTGTTCCTAAGTAAATTCTGGTCCTCGTCGGGAGTTCCAACAAACTTTCAAGATGGGAATCCTACTTTGTTACAACTTCTTGACCTCTCGGTCCATGACATCAGTGGGTTCTTCAACAAAACATAGTCCTTTGTCGATCTTGATCTCCTCTAGCGGTACGTGCAAGTTTACGTCAGTCAGGCATTTCTTCAGGTTTGACACGTGGAACGTGTCGTGAATGCCTACCAGCTCTTGCGGTCAACGCAATCGATAAGCTACAGGACCAACTCGTTCGACAATCTCGAACGGTCCTACGTATCTCGGTGAAAGCTTGCTTCTCTTGCCAAAACATACTACCCCTTTCCAAGGTGATACTTTGTGTAGTACTTTATCGCCAACATTAAATTCTAACGGCTTTCACCGATTGTCAGCATAGCTCTTCTGGCGATCTCGTGCAGTCTTCAGTCTTTCCTTGATCTGAACAATCTTGTCGGTAGTCTCCTGGACAATCTCTGTTCCATTTAGCTTGCTTTCTCCTACTTCTGCCCAAGCTATGGGCGTTCGACATTTCCTTTTATACAAAGATTTAAAAGGTGCACACTTCACGCTCGAGTGGTAACTATTGTTGTACGAGAATTCAACTAGTGGAAGATGAGTATCCCAGTTTCCACCAAAGTCAATTGCACATGCTCTAAGCATATCTTCCAATGTTTGAATGGTACACTCATTCTGACCATCGATATGTGGATGGTAAGCAGTACTCATATTTAATTGCGTTCCTAATGCTTTCTGTAGCGATTGCCAAAATCGTGATGTGAAACGACTGTCACGATCAAATATGATTGACACAGGCACACCGTGCCTTTCTACGACCTCGTTGATGTACAATCTTGCAAATCTCTCCATCTTGTAATGTTCACGGATAGCTAAGAAATGCGCAGATTTGGCCAGTTAATCGATGATGACCTAAATCGCGTCATATCCGCTACTGGTTCTGGTTATATAGTCCATAGTGATCTTCTCCCACTTCCACTTGGGAAATCTCTGGCTGTTAAAGCAATCCCGAGGGTTTTCGGTGTTCTACTTTGACTTTAGAACAAGTTAAACACTTGCTAACATACAAAGCAATATCCTTCTTCATTCCGGGCCACCAATATGTCTCGTAGATCATAGTGCATCTTGTCTGCTCCATGATGTACAAAATACTTTGTAGCATAGGCTTCATCCATGATCAAAGTTCTCAAATTGCCATAAACTGGCACCCAAATTCTTTCCACAAAATATAGTCCCCGTCGTCTTTCCTTTTAAATTGTTTGTCGAATCCTCGCAACATTTCTGCTGGAGTATTGACGTCCTTGGAAGCTTTGCTCTGAGCTTCTAGTATCCTAGCCTTAATGCTAGAGTGAATCTTCATGCTCATAGCTCGAACTCGTCTCGGGTTCATCCATTCCTTCTTGGTCAATGCATCGGCTACTACGTTCGCCTTACCTGGATGTTAACGAATCTCGCAGTCATAATCGCTGAAAAGTTCTATCCATCGTCTCTGACGCATATTTAGCTCTTCCTGTTTAAAGATGTGGTGGAGGCTCTTATGATCAGTATATAACACTCTTTGTTCCGTACAAATAGTATCTCTAAATTTTAAGAGCAAATACTACTGCACCTACTCTAAATCATGAGTGGTGTAATTCTTCTCATGGATTTTCAGTTGTCTGGATGCATATGCGATCACCTTTTTTCGCTGCATCAAGAAACAACCAAAACCGTGGTTTGATGCGTCGCAATAAACCACAAAATCATCTTGTCCTTCGGGAAGTGCTAGAATCGGGGCATCGCACAACATATAAAGCATTTTCTTGTTCATCACCCCACTCAAACTTCTTGTCTTTTTGAGTCAATAGGGTGAGAGGTTTTTCAATCTTCGAGAAGTTTGCGATAAATCACTGATAAGGTTGTTTGGAATTACTACTGCTCTTATCAAGGTTAGTGCTGCTCAAGAAGAAAGGTTTGTGTTACTACTGCTAGCAAAAAGATTGTGAAAAATATGCTAAGTAGTTAGTACTGCCAGTATAAACTTAGTACTGCTAATGTAACTTAGAACTGCTAGTATATGTTAGTACTGCTAGAGTAAAGTTAGAACTGCTAGAGTAAAGTTAGTACTGCTAGAGTAAAGTTTGTACTGCTGGTGGAGAATGAAGAAAATATTCTAAGTAGTTACTACTGCTTGTACACAGTTAATGTTGCTGGTGTATAAGTTACTGCTGCTAGTGTTCAGAGTTAATGTTGTTGGTACAAAGTTACAACTGCTGACAGAGTTATAACTGCTAATGGATAAAGATTGCTTATGTGATATGTATGAGATATTTTTGTAAAGGATACGTATAAGTTACTTGTTTAGAAGATCATGATAACTTAGGAAAATATTGTAAGCCAGTTAGGACTCCTTGGTGTATAAAAGGAGGTTCTAGGGCATAGAGACTGATATATCTTTTCATTGTTCTGTCAATCTATTTGTAGCTTCAAGGTTTTGTAACCCTAACACTATTAAGAGTGTTCGTATTATATTGAGGCTGAAAGTTTGGTAAACTGTTTTGTTATTGATTTTATTCATTACTGTTTCATTGAAATTCTTCTTAGTATCATTGACTAGATTCCGCATAGTCTTTGATATTCACAATCAAATTTTCTATCTAGTTGTTTTGAATTTATTCAATACAACTTAGGCTTATACAAGCTAAGCAAGATCTATTCTATTGGGATCAACAATCACCTATAATATCCCGCCAGTCCTAGAAATGAACAAATCTCGCTTGGGGTTTTCGGGGGCTTCCAGTTCTTTACTACTTTAATTTTGCTAGAATCCACATGAATACCTTCATTGTTCACTACATGTTCGAGAAAACGAACCTCTTGTAGCCAAAATTCACATTTCAAGAATTTTCTAAACAGTTTATCTTTTTTAAGCAACTCCAATATCAACTTCAGATGAATTTTGTGCTCCTCTTTAGAGTTCAAATAAATCAGGATGTCATCAATGAAGACGATGACACACTTGTCAAGATACGGCTTACATACGCAATTCATAAGGTCCATGAATACCGCAGGAGCGTTAGTCAAACTGAAAGGCATAACCGTGAACTTAAAATGTTTGTACCTCTTCTGAATGCAGTTTTAGGAATATTTTATTCTCGTACTCTCAACCGCTAATAACCAGAACGAAGTTTTATTTTTGAAAAATACTGTGACCCTTGCAGCTGATCGAACAAGTCATCGATCCTATTAAGAGGGTAGCGGTTCTTGATAGTCAGCTTGTCTAGTTCTTGATAATCTATACACATATGGAACAAACCATCTTTCATCTTAACAAACATCACAGGAGTTCCCCAAGGTGAAGCACTAGGTCATATGAAACCTTTATCTTGGAGCTCTTTGAGCTGGTTTGACAGTTCTTGCATTTCCGTAGATGTCAAATGATAAGGTGATTCTACAACAGGCATAGCCCTGGGATAAGATCTATGCGAAATTCTACTTCGCGAGATGGGGGTAAACCCGATAGATCTTCTGGAAACATGCCTGGGAAATTACGTACTACGGGGATGTCTTCGAGTTTCTATTCATCTACTTTCATGGTCTTTAACTGTTTCAGGTTACCTGCGAGAGGTTCTCTGTGAACTTCCAGAATCCTTCCGCTTAAAAGCGGGATCCGAATTATTTTCTCGTGGCAAATGATCTAGGCCTTAAGCCTTGACGACCAATCCATTCCTATAATTACCTTGAAACTATAGTGATCGAAAGGGATCAAGTCGATAAAAACATATGACCTTCTAGTTCTAGTCTACCTCCGCAGACAATCTTGTTGATTTCTATCTTTAGAGTGTTAGCTTTTTAATCTTGTATCCAGGGTTTATAGCACTAGGTTTCACGTTAATCGAAGGCAAGAATTCGATCAAAATAAAACTAAAATCGGCACCGAAATCGAATAATACTATAGCAATTGATCATTGAAAGAAAAATACTCGTCACGACGTTCGGATCTTGCTGAGCTTTCATTAGCAGCAATGACAACTACCACGGGGTTAGTTTCCATTGTTCCTCTAATTGTAAGAGGTAGACCCCAAATGTAGCGATCAATACGCTTGCTTTTCGGAGTGACCATGTGCGACACTAGTCTAGCCAACTCATGAGATCAGGTTGTGTATTTATCAGCATCAGCTCCAATCATAGCATAATTCCAGGATTCTTCCTCTAATTTTTAGACTGCATCATCCGGACATTACTCTTCTACCAACAACTTCTTTAGGTCTTCCCAAGGTTGGGCTATAGCAGCTGTAATTAGGGACAATGTGACAACTGTAACGATAGTAACCAAAATAAAAGCAAACTCATAACATAAATAAATCAATCAGAGACAAGCATGATGTACTTAAACATAAATAGTAGACATCTAAAAGTATGCAGTGTACAAAGCACATAATTCCTAGTATGCTTTTCAGTGACCAAAGTGGAAAGTTGGTTTTTAAATTTGTTTAAAATAATGACTATACCCAGCATTGCATGATACTTCCTAAATTAGACATAGTTGATCAAGTTATGTCTAATTGAGGTCTAATGATGCAACCGCTTAGACTATTCGACTCGTTTCATGTTTGGTGCTTTTAGAAAAAGAAAATCATTTTGGTTATAGTTCGGATTTTTATTTTGAAAAACCGGTGTTCTTTATAACATTAGGCTCTGATACCAATATGTAACACCTAGCTAAAGCGGAAACACGAGGTGTGGCGTATTAATAAACATCACACAAGATGATAAACAAAACACCATACATGATTAAGATAAAAGTAAAAATATCTGAATTACAATGATTCCAACTTCAAGTTTAAAAAGTACAAAAGTTAACATAAGTTGTTTTTCATCCGAACATGGATATCCCAAAAGACATGAACCTTGCAAAGAAGAAGACATCTTGACAATGTTCGAATGCAATTATACTAAATTTCCACTTTAGGAAGGTTACCTGAAAAGCATGATAAAAACGGTCAACTATTGAAAATAGTTGGTGAGCTCACAGGATTATGTACACAAAAGATAGTTTTATAAAAGAGTGGATGTTCGATAATAGTTTTCCAACTCAATAGCAAGTCACCAAACAAGTCAAGAATCCAAAACGACTCTAGTTTTCAAAGACAATTCTCGTAACCTAAAGTTACGTAACACTTTTCAACAAATCTTCAAAGACAGTCCTCGTTATCTACACAAATCAAATCATTATATATGTATATGTATATATGTATGCTATAGTATTTATGTGAGGCACTACTTAAACGTATTCCAGTCTAAACGTTCCCATAACCAATCAAGTTCCAATTGTATAGTGTAGCACTAACACTTAGTATTATGCTCCCTTGTGCGAGGAGTGAAGAAGGGCTAATCTCCTAATAGCGCTATCTACAAGTACTAACGTCTCAATCCTGATATAGTGGGGAAAGTAAGTTAAAAGTAGTGGCTGGTTCCAAGCATCAAACAACATGCATATTAAGTTCAAAATTCAACAAGTTCAAGACAAATTTAATAAGTTCAAATCGAGTTCAATAAGTTCAAGTATGCTCAAGTTTAAATATATAAAAGTACTAGGATAGCGATTGAAATACGACACATCATGCTTGCCACTCCAAAATCGTAAAAACGGTAAAAGGGGGGCGGTGAGAAACTCACCTCAAAAATTAGGACAAGTGATGACTTCACGGAAAATTTACGATAAGTAGGCAACCCAAACGAACGTGCATCCTTCTACCCGAGACCTAAGGTAAATAAATATACCTAATTAGATCCTAAACGATATGCTCGAATGTTATAAACGTTCATTATATAATGTTAGCCTCAAATATTGAGTCAAACAAGGAAGTTCGTTCATTAAGAATATTAAGTCTCGGTCATTCAATTATGTAACGTTGTAATAGGCTAGAACGGGTAAACGGGCTCGCTTATGTAAGCTAATCGGTCACGTGTATCGGGCATAAGCCCAAGTAATCCTGAGCCCGGCCCGTAGAAATACCATAGGCATGAAAACCTCATGGTTTAACTATAAATACCCCTCTCCAAGGATGGAGAGGGTGTTGGTTCTCATTGTAATTTTCACATAGTAATCAACCATTCTTATTTTCTCTCTACTTTCTCTCTCTTATTTCTCTCTTTAAACTTCTTCCAACTTTTCTCTTATTTTTCTACTTGAATTCGTGTACCATGGTATGAAGTGAAGTGATTTTTGGGGTACCGACATTTGGTATCATACAACACGGGTGGGTCTTGTGATTAGTGTATCTTTTTAGTTTATTTGGTTCGAAGAGAAAAATTGTGTTTCTTTGTTATAATGATTGTCTAAAAAAATACATGTGTGCTTAAGAGTCTAATATATTAGATTGTGTTTATTTAATATAAAAAAAATTCATGTGTTAGATTAAACAGTAAGGGTGCGTATTGTTGTGTAAAAAGGGAACACGTTCTTGTGTTTTTCAACGGTCGACAAAATTGTTCCCCATTTGTTACAAATTGTTCATCTTTTTTATAGGAGAATTTTCTTTCCTCTTTCTAATTTGTTCAAAAGTTTCGTAGAATATTAGGTTTTAAAAACACGCTTCTGAACGTGACTTATTTTCACCGTAGTTTGTATTTTACTTCTTTAAAGCCAACATTGCGTTTCAAGGTTCTTGTTGTAGCTTATTCTTGTGGTGTAAATCAGCTTAATTCGTAGCTTATCTTTGTTAAGTTTTTTTTCTTTTCTTTTCTTTTCTTGGTAGCGGTTTGCATTAAGATAGTAATATTTGGTTGAGTTGGTAGCCTATTCGGTTTGATTTTGGCTTATTCGAAAGTTCTATAGTTTTTTTTTAAGTATTAATGTTCATAGTAGCGGTTTGGCAAACATAGTACGTTTTTGTTTGTTAGCCGAAATTCTTGAACAAGAAATGTACTAGTTTTTTTTTTGTTTTGTAGTCGACAGTTAGCAAGAGTACAAAGTGTTATTAGCTGCGGTTTGAGCAAGTTTGGTAGCGGTTTGTTCCAGTTCTTAACTTAATTAGAGTAGCGGTTTGATAACAAACCTCCACACAGCGGTTTACAGGTTGCCAGCGGTTTGTAATATTTCATGGCCCATTAGAAACGTTACTATGCCCAGTTATCTATTTGGCAGTTTGCTTAACTGCCTTGGTAGCGGTTTGTCGTGTCATTTCGGTAGCGATTTGGCAAGTTATCTATTTGGCAGCGGTTTGCTCTCGTTTTGAGTTGTTTTCAGGTTTTTTGGTTTCGATTTTGGTTGTTCGCGGGTCTTATAACAACTTCCATTAGCATCGCGATCTAACAACGATCATTGTAGTGTGCTTTGTTTATGTTTAATCATACCGAAATGAAAACGAAATATTAAACCCTACGTTTGTGTTTCAACGAAGAAGAAGAAGGAATTTTTTTCTTATTGTGCATTTCAAATTGTTACATCAGGTTTAAACTTAAAAAGAAAGGGTTCATTAATGCAAGAGTTCAAATCAATTTTGATTGGTTCAATTTAATATGGAAGGTTTAAATAGCAAAGG
This sequence comes from Tanacetum coccineum, assembly GCA_026074375.1. Lineage (NCBI taxonomy): Eukaryota > Viridiplantae > Streptophyta > Magnoliopsida > Asterales > Asteraceae > Tanacetum > Tanacetum coccineum. The sequence goes on from BQNB010021455.1 coordinate 39,923, forward strand.
ATTCAAGGTATTTGAAAGGTTTATAATAGAGGGCTCAAAGATAGTTTGAAAGGTTCATCTAGTTTTTTATTTATTTTATTTATTATCATTGTTGAAATACTTTTAAGCTATTTTCATCTTTAGTCCATATAAGCAAAGGTTTTCAACATTAGTCCTTAATTAAAAAACAAGTTTTCACCGTTAATCCTCTACTCAACAATCATTAACAAAAGTTCCAATACTTCAAATACAACAACGAATTCACCAACAATTAATCATTCTTTCACGGTTTCTTCTTGATTTAGTAAAATACCGTAAAAGATTATTCTTTTCTCGGTTTAAGTCATAGAATTGTAAAATCTCGTGAAATCAAACAACAACAATCCACAACTACAATCATTTTACCTACTTAAGATCCTACAAATCATTTTCACTTCACAATTCACGGTAAAATGGAAACGAAAGATACTTTATCTTTGTGTTCAAATTCGGAAGTACAAAAAATGCAACAAATTCAAGACAAAGCAAAAAGGGGTTGACTGGTATCTTTTCGACAACTTCATTCACACCTCAAGCTTCTTTCAAACAACGACTTAAAAGGAACTCGAACCGAGTGTGGATTCAAACGCGCATTTGCGACACTCTTTGGTCAAGATGTAGAGATTTTCACAGGCACAATGTTTCTAAACATGGATCAACTAGAAAAGCAACTTGACAACAAAGAATTTCAAGAGATTGGATCCATGACTGCTTTTAAAGTACTCGAGACACAGTTTCAGATGTTCATCAAGTCACAGATTTATTTGGATGATGAATATGTTGTAATGACACGCAACTACTTTCTACAATACACTCAACTCGAGATTCCATAATTCTGTGATACACTGATGCAACACATGGAATCTGTTAAGAAGTCGATTGATAAAAGAGCACTACATAAAAGAGAGTATGACAGCTAGGTGAATGAAAGACAGGTGAAGACAACAGAATAAAAGGTTGATACGAGTAAAGCATTGGATGCTAGTTTGGTTGACACAGAAAGCGGTGGGACAGAATCAAAAGAGCAGGATACAAGCAGCATATCAGGGAATGATGCACATGCTGATGATGCAGATATCAAACCCATATATGATGAAGAGCCAATGGCTGAGGTACAATTGATTGCTAATCATAATGTATTTGCTATAGGACAACAGCATATTGAGCAACCTGAATTCAATAATGAAGAAGAGGTTGACTAGAATGCTGAACAATGTCATGACACATGTCCTATGCCTGCTAAATTAACTGATAACCAGACAACTAAACTCTCAAATCAATCTCTCAAATCTAAAAATATTTGTCTCAAAAAGACCGTTGCCCAATTTCAAAATAATTTTTTAAGAATGGAAGCACTTTGTGTTAATTCTGAACTTAAATATCAAAATCAAGCTTTAAAAGAAGGGCAACATGGTCAATTTTCGAAAGTAAAAAGTAATGAAGCCAAGATTAAACATGACATAGATGTAATTGAAACAATAAACATCGAATTGGAACATAAAGTGTGATTACAAAGAACTGTCTGATTCTATCAAGACAACGAGAGCTAAGACTATATAACACATAATGTCTTTGATTGCTCAAGATGCTGAGTTCAAAGCTCAACTTCAGGAAAAAGAATTTGCAATTGCAACATTAAAAAATAAGTTAAGAAAATTAACAAAAAATAGTGTAAATACTAAGTTAGCAAAATTATCAATCTTAGGGAAACCGGTTTTACAACCACATAGAAACCAATCAGTTGTTAGACAACCGACTGCGTTTAAGTCTGAACGACTTAGAATTTTAAAGCCATGGTTTGCCTCCCAAGTTGATGTCAATAACGATTTGTCAAAACCAGTTACTACACATTATTTGCCTAAGGAAAGAGAATATGTTGTTGCAAAACCTCTTCACATGATTGCACCTGGCTTATCTAGGTATAACTCAAATGACATGGTTCATAATCACTACCTAGAGGAAGCTAAGAAAAAGACACAAGAAAGCGGTAGGATTCAAGACCTAGTGTGATGCCCTTCTGCGATACACAAGCACAGAGAATGGCACATAAACAAACCCTAGGAGCAATACTCAAACATCTAGGAATTGGCCTGTATCTAAGAGTAGTTGCGTAACGACAAAGATTGTGCCCATAGCAGAACACTCTAGGAATTCTAGAAAATTTTCTGACACCAAACATTTGTTTTGCGTCGACATGTCTGAAAAATGTGTCTTTAATGCAATCAAGATTCTTGTAGTAACAAAATTTCCCCCCCTGAAATGAAGTCCAAACTCGCTGGCCTAAGGTTCCATCCAATAAGACAACGAACAAAAACAAACCCGTAGAGCAAATAAGTGTTGCAAAGAAACCAAAAAGACAGATCTCAAAAGGACATAGGTTTTCATTCAAAAATACTTTCGTTGTGCATGAGAAAACAATGACTCCTAGATCTTGTCTTAGGTGGAAATCGACGGGTAAAATTTTCAAAACTGTTAGTCTTATGTGGATTCCTATAGGAAAAGATAATTCTGACTCTAGGCAACACCAAGGTATGTGACAGATGAACCCACAAATGATTACAATGAAGATATCACTAACCAATATGAATACGAACAAACTCTTGATGTCAGCGCATGTACTCTTAACTTAAGTGCATGTACATCTTTCAATCCTAAAAAGGAAGGACTCAGAGTTTGGTTGCTAAAAAGACTGATATCTCATAAACCAGGGCTTCAAGGAATTCTGATCTGATGAACAAGCAATGACTTCTGATCATAACAGTTCAGAACTTGGAATTCACGACCACAGCAATGAACCGTCCAGTTCAAAGCTAGTTCCAATAGTTGTTCCTCCAGCAGACAAGACAACTACATCACGAAAAGAGTTGGAATTCCTATTTCACCATCACATAACAATGTTGAGGTCAACATGTAAATATTTTTTATAAAAAAGAAAAATACAAAAATATAAAATTTCAAAAAGAAAAATGCAAAATCAAAAAATTCAAAAATTGTTTCACAAAAAGAATCTTCTCGACATGTCTCTTGGAATCGATAACATTTACGTACCTAGAAATGTTGATTAACATCGACACGGGCGTGTAAATGAAGTTCGAACAGGAGTTTCAAATGCTTTCAAAACATGTCATTTCTAACTTTTCTTTATGACTTGTAATCGCTCTCAGATTGTAACTCGGACCCGTACGAAAAAGGAGGGTGTACATTTCAGTGCGCTTATCCTTAAAGTTAGAAGAGAAGTCTTCTAGCATTTGGATTTTCTAAAAATTGAACATAATTTTTTAAGAATTTCTCACTGACGATTCATAATCATTCAAAATTGTGTGTTCAACACTCCATCCCTTATAAAGATTTACAAGACAATTCTTCTACATTTGGTGTCATTTTCAAAATGAGTCAATGTTTGAGGGTGAGTTTTTCGAAAAACAAAGTTTTAATGATTTTGGATACATCATAACATAACAATATTTATGTATTCAAAACATTATAAAAAGTCTTACTAACAACTCAGTAATAATAATAACTACTCAATAGATTATAATGTTATAAGATGTAGATTAGTGGTTGAGCATAATTTTATTCAGAAATATCATCAATGACAATTCTTAGCAACTTTAAATTTGTGTGTCTCCACCCAAATGCTAACCCCCTCAAGTTTTATATTCCACTCTATACAACTGGTATCATTTTTTTTGAGTCACACATATGTAAAGTGATCTGAGGGAGTAGCAAGTTAATTTTCCATATAAAACCTTGCTAATAGTAAATTATTTTGTTTCCCATGGTATTTCATGACAAATTTAATCACAAGAAATTTAAAAACAAGTGATTAGTATTTAAAATAGAGGGAGAAAATATAATTAACAATGTGATAGTTGGAAGAATAATAAGTGTCTAATGACTACAAAGTGCTTGAACTCTACGTAAAAAGTTTTATGGTTCCGATCTTAATATCCCAACAACATACTGTAATTCACGACGAATCTGAAGTCATAATGTGGTTATGTTAGGTATTTAGGCCCAATGATCCAACCACTACTCGTAGGCTCTCCCAAGGACACTTCCATAGTTAAGAAAATAGCGTCCTTATGTAATTGTCGATGAAAGAGTTTAAGGGAATCATGCCTACTATGAATGAGCAAACACTGGAACAAGAACACAACAAGGGTTATTATAAAGACGTCCTTGTGTAAGCATTTGAAGAGGTTGAAGAATGAAAAAGAAATGTATGGATTAAGGGTGAAAACAAAGCAGCCCTCCCTACACTTTAGGCAGAAACCAGGTCAATACATAATCGAATCGAATTATTACAAAGTATGAATACTATATTAAAAGAATGAACCAGTCAAGGAACCCAGTGATGCAATGCACAACCCTTCCCAGCCATTCGAGTTTCTCTCAACAGAAACTTGTCTCACTTGTCACGGAGATACACACGACTTCTATTGACTTTCTCACTCTGATTTAGTTGATATTAAATAGGTGGCAGTCTACTCCAACCTCCGAGTACTAAAACTAAAACGCACTAATCGAGTCTAGAGCCAACAGATCAATAAAATAAATCTCATTAGGACACATTCCATTACAAACACTTGTTGAACACCAATAAGTTCACAAGCTGTTAACAAGAGTCCTACGCATTATCCTTGTGATTTTGCCAGAACATCTGAGTGATACTTGAGTATTCACATTGAAGATAGAAATCCTGCTTGAGCTAACATTAAACAAGCTCTTGGTAGGTGACTTGTACGATTATATATGAATCAAAATTGTGTCAACTAGAAAGAAACGATGGTGCGATTCTATGTGAATCAAACTTGTTCCAGTAAATGAATTGACGGTTTAATCAGAAAGATAGTAACTATCTGATTCACTCTTACCGTGTTGCCTGCTTTGAGACGCTCCGGTAATAACAACGGCTAGTGTAGCTGCGAAACCCTGTCAAGAAGATTCATTTGAATTCTATCTGATCACAGGCAGTATTTATAATGATCAACGGAGAACCGTGGTTATTGCAACCTTATTCGACCAAGTGACAAAGACACTCTCGTCCATATCTGTTGATTATCACTAACGTAAACTTGTAGGTTATATGGGGTGGCGTTAACCCATTCCCAGCTGAAGTCGGATTCATTACCAACATGCTCATGCTCAAACCTATAAAGACAAACTATAAGCATCAAGATTCAAGAATCAAAAAGCTTAAGATTCCAAAGACAAAGACTTCCACAAACACTGATATTTCAAATCCTTCCTTCAAGATATCAAGATCTATCAAAGGTGAGGATTAATTAGCAACATTCAAAGATAGATAAAGTATGACATGTAGGTCCAAGACACAAGATCCGCAAGGTGTGCAAAGACGATTAAGACTGAAGAATAAACAGTATTTAAAAGATCTCTCGACAATAAAGACAAAGTTAAAGACAATGACAGATGCTTAAAGAACAAAGATTACATAATCATGAAGGAACAACCTACAATCGTAGACAGGGACAAAGACAACAAGAGCTTTAATGACAAAAGCAATCTCTTGATCTCACGAATGATTGACCCCGCAAAGAACTCATTTCGAGGGTGAGATTGTTAGCCCGCAATTATATAAGTCAAACAAGGAAGTTCATTCATTAAGAATATTAAGTCTCGGTCATTCAATTATGTAACGTTGTAATAGGCTAGAACGGGTAAACGGGCTCGCTTATGTAAGCTAATCGGTCACGTGTATCAGGGGCGTAAGCCCAAGTAATCCTGAGCCCGGCCCATAGAAATACCATAGGCATGAAAGCCTCATGGTTTAACTATAAATAACCCTCTCCAAGGATGGAGAGGGTGTTGATTCTCATTGTAATTTTCACATAGTAATCAACCATTCTTATTTTCTCTTTACTTTCTCTCTCTTGTTTCTCTCTCTAAACTTCTTCCATCTTTCCTATCTTATTTTCTTATATTCAAGTATGAAGTGAAGTGATTACGGGTAACCGACATATAAGTTTCATGTTCACTTTTGATTTCCAAAATTCACCTTTTTAATGTCTCACATAAAATCATAAAAAGTCCACGTTTTCTCGTCACTTCAAGAGTCTATTTGACCAAGTAAAAATTACTTTTGGTTAACACCCATTTTTATACCTTAAAATACCATGTGTCTAGTGTGTCTCAAAATATTTGAAACAATTTTTATAAGGTTTAACTCACCCAAATAGTCTATACTTCCAATGTTACTTAATATCTGATCACTCTTTTTATTTTAGTAAGCTGAGTACTTTTTACTTATAGTTTCACTTAGGGCTTCTGGGAATTTTTCATTGACATATTAAACTAGTTACCATGTGATTTTTAGCTATGGGGGTATTTCCAATATTGTTTTATGACCCATACAAATTAGATGTAAATTTCAGTCCAAAACAGTCCAAAAGATCACTCATCTTGTTTCAATCCAATAGGTACCCATTTCAACCCATATTGCTAATATAACTCTGGAAATATAAATTCAACACATATACTTAAGTTTTGGTGGTGGTGTGGTTCCATTTCTTGCAAGTATGACAACTTTATAGTTACTTTAAGTGGACTAATTTTCTGCACAACATGCATTTTCAAAAATTGTTCCCTACATAATCTAGTATTTTATTCCCAATAACAATTCATATCACTGAAGGCTAAACACATTTGAAAAATAAATGAATATATGAAACTTTCAGAGGTAGTTTGAAAAGAAAAGAATAAAATATGAATATTTTATGAGTTTTACAAGATTGAATGTCAAATCTGCCTCTTTTATACACTTTCTGCACATAAATCTTACACAATTGTTTTGAAAATGCTACGTACCTTCACTGACTTTTGGCTAAACTAGAAAGTTGTAGAGAACGCTTTGAGGTTCATTTAAAAAAAGAAGCAACCATAAATCCTAAAAATGGGTGAGTTATGACCATTTTAGTGGAGCATAAATTTTCAGTCAGCCCACTATATCTATTTTAGATGAACTTTGCATGCATTTTTCTACTACCTTTGATTCAAAAAACGACCATACCAAGTGTAGGTACTATTTTTAACACCATTTTATAGCTATAAAACATCCTTAGATCATATATTTCTTGTGGTTTAATTAGATAAAAAGATTGTGCAAGATAAAATGCAAGAACTTTAGATTTAAACTCTCTTTGTGCAAGAACAACACAAGTTGTCTTTCACTAAGGTTTTTACTTTAATTAATGGAAAATGTGTATGATGACTTGGGGCTGAGATGTTAAGATATATTGATGGACCTCTTCTATGGCTCCTTGATTCAAAACCTTAACCCACAACTAGTTCATTTACCCTTGTACATTGTTGTTCTTGATCTAGTCTTGAAAAATCTTGAATGTTGGTGGTGGTTCTTGGTGTTTCCATCTTCAATAAAGAGAGAGAAGAGGAGAGTGTTTGATTTTAATGTGAGAAAATGCATGTAATAAATGAGAGTGTTGTAGTGGAAGTACTAACATAGACGGTTTTAGGGATGTGACATGTTATAAGAACTTAGTGGAGATGTAAGAAAAAGATGGAATGTCACATGTTGTAAGAACAAAGTAGGAAACAAAAGGTGTGATTGGTGTTATGGGGTGTCCATGGACGGTTTTAGGGGCTTAGGATAGGGGTTATAAACACTTTTTTTATCAAATACTTAGTGTATATGTTGTGTAATGTTATAAGTTAAAATGTATAAGTTGTGGATATTTGGTGAATACGTAAAGTGACATAAAAATGTAACTTTTATAATGGTTTTAGAAGTTTGGTAAATTATCTTTTTCCATGTGTTTTGACATTGTTATAATATTATTTGAGCATATCATTGGTCGTTAGGACCGTTAACTAGGATCGTTAGGTCAAAGGTGCGTTCGTATAACTAGGGCTCCTAATAAAATAAGCGTTTAATGCTAAAAATGACATGACCACATAAAAGTGGCTCCATAAATAATTAAAAGAGTTGAAATATCGTATGTTTACTTTCGGTTACTAACCTCAAAAATAAACGGTTGTCACATTATTCCCCCATTAAAGGAAACTGCGTCCCGAAGTTTCGATCGTCCGTCCTAAGACTTAGCGCTCGCAAATAGTTGTGGATACTTGCGCTTCATCTCGTCTTCTCGTTCCTAAGTAAATTCTGGTCCTCGTCGGGAGTTCCAACAAACTTTCACGATGGGAATCCTACTTTGTTACAGCTTCTTGACCTCTCGGTCCATGACATCAGTGGGTTCTTCAACAAAACATAGTCCTTTGTTGATCTTGATCTCCTCTAGCGGTACGTGCAAGTTTACGTCAGTCAGGCATTTCTTCAGGTTTGACACGTGGAACGTGTCGTGAATGCCTACCAGCTCTTGCGGTCAACGCAATCGATAAGCTACAGGACCAACTCGTTCTCGAACGGTCCTACGTATCTCGATGAAAGCTTGCTTCTCTTGCCAAAACATACTACACCTTTCCAAGGTGATACTTTGTATAGTACTTTATCGCCAACATTAAATTCTAATGGCTTTCACCGATTGTCAGCATAGCTCTTCTGGCGATATCATGTAGTCTTCAGTCTTTCCTTGATTTAAACAATCTTGTCGGTAGTCTCCTGGACAATCTCTGGTCCATTTAGCTTGCTTTCTCCTACTTCAGCCTAAGCTATGGGCGTTCGACATTTCCTTCTATACAAAGATTTAAATGGTGCACACTTCACGCTCGAGTGGTAACTATTGTTGTACGAGAATTCAACTAGTGGAAGATGAGTATCCCAGTTTCCACCAAAGTCAATTGCACATGCTCTAAGCATATCTTCCAATGTTTGAATGGTACACTCATTCTGACCATCGATCTGTGGATGGTAAGCAGTACTCATATTCAGTTGCGTTCCTAATGCTTTCTGTAGCGATTGCCAAAATCATGATGTGAAATGACTGTCACGATCAAATATGATTGACACAGGGACACCGTGCCTTTCTACGATCTCGTTGATGTATAATCTTGCAAATCGATAAGCTACAGGACCAACTCGTTCGACAATCTCGAACGGTCCTACGTATCTCGTGAAAGCTTGCTTCTCTTGCCAAAATGTACTATGCCTTTCCAAGGCGATACTTTGTGTAGTTCTTTATCGCCAACATTAAACTCTAATGGCTTTCGCAGATTGTCAGCATAGCTCTTCTGGCGATCTCATGCAGTCTTCAGTCTTTCTTTGATCTGAACAATCTTGTCGGTAGTATCTTGGACAATCTCCGGTCTAATTAGCTTGCTTTCTCCTACTTCTGCCCAAGCTATGGCATTTGACATTTCCTTCCATACAACTATTCAAATGGTGCACACTTCATGCTCGAGTGGTAATTATTGTTGTACGAGAATTTGACTAGTGGAAGATGAGTATCCCAGTTTCCACCAAAGTCAATTGCGCATGCTCTAAACATATCTTTCAATGTTTGAATGGTACGCTTACTCTAACTATCGATCTGTGGATGGTAAGCAGTACTCATATCTAGTTGCGTTCCTAATGCTTTCTGTAGCGATTGCCAAAATCGTGATGTGAAACGACCGTCACGATCAAATATGATTGACACATACACACCCTACCTTTCTATGATCTCGTTGATGTACAATCTTGCAAATCTCTCCATCTTGTAATCTTCAAGGATAGCTAAGAAATGCGCAGATTTGGTCAATCGATCAATGATGACCTAAATCGAGTCATATCCGCTACTGGTTCTCGGTAATCTGGCTATAAAGTCCATAGTGATCTTCTCCCACTTCCACTCAGGAAATCTCTGGCTGTTAAAGCAATCCCGAGGGTTTCTGGTGTTCTACTTTGACTTTAGAACAAGTCAAACACTTGCTAACATACAAAGCAATATCCTTCTTTATTTCGGGCCACCAATATGTCTTGTAGATCATAGTGCATCTTGTCTACTCCAAGATATACAAAATACTTTATAGCTTGGGCTTCATCCATGATCAAAGTTCTCAAATTGCCATAAGCTGGCACCTAAATTCTTTCTACAAAATACAGTTTGTCGTCGTCTTTCCTTTCAAATTGTTTGTCCAATCCTCGCAACATTTATGCTAGATTATTGACGTCCTTGGAAGCTTCGCTCTGAGCTTCTAGTATCCTAGCCTTAATGCTAGAGTAAATCTTCATGCTCATAGCTCGAACTCGTCTCGGTTTCATCCATTCCTTACTGCTCAATGCATCAGCTACCATGTTCTCCTTACATGGATAGTAGCGAATCTCGCAATCATAATCGCTAAAAAGTTCTATCCATCGTCTTTAACGCATATTTAGCTCTTTCTGATCAACGATGTGCTGGAGGCTCTTATGATCAGTATAGATAGCACTCTTTGTTCTGTACAAATAGTGTCTCCAAATTTTAAGAGCAAATACTACTGCACCCAAATCTAAATCGTGAGTGGTGTAATTATTCTCATAGATTTTGAGTTGTCTAGATGCGTATGCGACCACCATGTTTCTCTACATCAAGACACAAACGAAACCTTAGTTCGATGCGTCGCAATAAACTACAAAATCATCTCTTCCTTTAGGAAGTGCCAGAATCGGGGCATCGCACAACATATCCTTCAGTGTTTGAAAAGCATTTCTTGTTCATCACCCCACTCAAACTTCTTGTCTTTTTGAGTCAACGGGGTGAGAGGTTTTTCAATCTTCGAGAAGTTTATGATAAATCGCCTATAATATCCTGCATGTCCTAGAAATGAATGAATCTCGCTTGGGGTCTTCGGGGGCTTCCAGTTCTTTACTGCTTTAATTTTACTAGGATCCACATGAATACCCTCACTGTTCGCTACATGTTCAAGAAAACGAACCTCTTATCGCCAAAATTCACATTTCAAGAATTTTCTGAATAGTTTCTCTTTTTCAAGCAACTCCAATATAAACTTCAAATGAACTTTATGCTCCTCTTTAGACTTTAAATAAATCAGGATGTCGTCAATGAAGACAATGACACACTTGTCAAGATACGACTTACATACGCGGTTCATAAGGTCTATGAATACCGCAGGAGCGTTAGTCAAACCGAAAGGCATGACCATGAACTCAAAATGTTCGTACCTCATCCTGAATGCAGTTTGGGGAGTATTTTCTTCGCGTACTCTCAACTGATGATAGCCAAAAAGAAGGTCTATTTTCAAAAAATACCGTGACCCTTACAGCTGATCGAACAAGTCATCGATCCTGGGAAGAGGGCAACGGTTCTTGATAGTCAACTTGTTTAGTTCTCGATAATCTATACACATACAGAACGAACCATCTTTCATCTTAACTAATAACACAGGAGCTCCCCAAGGTGAAGAACTAGGCTGTATGAAACCTTTTTCTTAGAGCTCTTTGAGTTGGTTTGACAGTTCTTGCATTTCCGTAGGTGCCAAATGGTAAGGTGATTTTGTAACAGGCATAGCCTAGGGATAAGATCTATGCGAAATTCTACTTCGCGAGATGGGGGTAAACCCGATAGATCTTCTGGAAACATTCCTGGGAAATTACGTACTACGGGGATGTCTTCGAGTTTCTATTCATCTACTTTCATGGTCTTTAACTGTTTCAGGTTACCTGTGGGAGGTTCTCTGTGAACTTCTAGAATCCTTCCGCTTGAAAGCGGGATCTGAATTATTTTCTAGTGGCAAATGATCTAGGCCTTAAGCCTTGACGACCAATCCATTCCTATAATTACGTCGAAACTACCGTGATCGAAAGGGGTCAAGTCAATAAAAATCATATGACCTTCTAGTTCTAGTCTACCTCCGCGGACAATCTTGTTGGTTTCTATCTTTAGACTGTTAGCTTTTTAATCTGTATCCAGGGTTTATAGCACTAGGTTTCATGTTAATCGAAGGCAAGAATTTGATCGAAATAAAATTAAAATCGGCACCGGAATCGAATAATACTATAGCAAATGATCATTGAAAGAAAAGTACTCGTCATGATGTTCGGATCTTGCTGAGCTTTCATTAGCAGCAATGATAAAAGCTCTACCACGGGGTTCGTTTCCATTGTTCCTCTAATTGTGGGAGCTAGACCCCGAATGTAGCGATCAATGCGCTTGCTTTCCGGAGTGACCATGTGCGGTACTAGTCTAGCCAACTCATGAGATTAGGTTGTGTACTTATCAGCATCAGCTATGATTCCAGAATTCTTCCTCCAATTTTTGGACTGCATCATCCGGATAGTACTATTCCACCAATAACTTCTTTAGGTCTTCCCAAGGTTGGGCTATAGCAGGTGCCCGTCCTCTTGTTTGAACTAGTGTGTTCCACTGATATGTGTGAAAACACATATCCGTTTTATATCAAAAATGGCCCTAAAAGACAAAATTGTGCTTAAAATGCTTATAAATTTCTTGTTTTGTCTATGTGATTATGTAGGTACGGATATAGCAAAAATCGCAAGAAAACAGTCAAAACCGGACAAACACGGACATGGGAACGGAAAGAGTGTACAAGAGTCGAGGATTTGATTGCAAGAAAGGTCAAAAGTCAACTCCAGTCAACCCTTGGTCAATCAAAGTCAACTCACTAGAAGACAAAATTCTCAAAAGTCCAAAACAACCCCTAATGTTTAACCTTATTACACAAATGGTCCTTAAAATTAATAAACCTTAACCATTTTTACCCTAAACACCATTACCCGGCCCAATTCCTTAAATAATACCACCTGGGCCCAAGTTAAAACCCATCATACCCGAGTCAAACACCCACCCTTTTTATAGAAAGTAAAAACACGCGGGAAAAACAGTTTTAACTGTTCATCATCTCTCCCGTTTTACCTCGATCTTAAAACAAAGGGCAAATGCAAATTGACTATGTAGCTTCAAGATTCAAGTGTTAAGGTGCAAGCTGGCAAAAGAAAACGTCACCAGACTCTCTCATTGGCTAAAACCCACAAAAGAATGCCATGGTGGAATGAAGAAAACAGACCAAGGATCAAATTTTTACACTATATTGCTTGCAAAACAAACACAAGGTCTGACACACGGATTGCCACGCTGGCAATCCGTGTGCTCACCAAATTGATCCAACGGTAGCAAATAATGATCCAATGATGAGCAAAGATTCAAGGGACAGGATTAATTAGAGCGTATAACAGATTTTGGACCTAGAAGCATCCTTTCAGCACTATAAATACAAGCAGTCCCTCACACACACATCATCTTCTTTCTTGCATTTTTTTAGTTTTTAAAGTAGCTTATGTAATTTTTTAGTTTAAATGTAATTTTTCTTTTTCAGCTTATTGTAATCTGTCCTTTTATGAATTTTACTCAGCTTTCTATTTCATCTCTTACTTTTACACAATCTGTTTTTACTTAATAAGCTCTCAAATCTCTCAATTACTCATGTTACTGTTTGATAAGCTTCTCATAAGCTCTTATTAGCTCTTTGAGTCTCTAAGCTCAAATTGAGCTCAAATTAAGCATTTAATCTACTTTAACTCTTAAAATCAGTTAATACCTTTGCTAGTTTGGATATGAGCTTTTGGATGATAAGCTTACAATGGAAGAGCTTATTGGACTTTTACTAGCTTATCTTTGGATAAGCTAGAGCTGTTGAATGCTCTTTGAGCCTTTTATTGCCTTTGTTTAGCTAAGGCTTATGTAAGTTCTTCTTTAATTTCAAGTATATTAGCTTAATAGTTGCATTTGCTTATTTTCAGCTTATCTCTTGCTTATTTGTGCTTAATCTTGTCTTATTATGCTTATTAAACATGATTGATCATCTGTTTTCAGCTTTTGTAGTGTAGATCTTAGTTTTTTCATTTTTTGTCTAATAAATCATTAAAAATCCAAAAATATTAGCTTAGATAGTAGCTTATTGTTTCTGGCTTATTTTCTTATTGTTATATGTTCATTATAGTTGTCATAAACTGTTTGATATCTGGTATTAAAGTTTTGCTCATTAAAAAGCTTTTTCATAAGCCAAAATGATTTTAAGTCTAGTTAAAGGGGTGTTTGGCATAGCAGTATTAACCACAAGTTAATACTGCTAGTGGCCAATTGGTCTTAAGATTTTGATTTTAACTTCTCATTTAAGTCTTTTAGTGCTAGATTTATAAGCTAGGTTAGGTCAAATTAGTTTTTCATAAATTAGGATAATATTAGTTTAAATCTGTTAAGAGTCATTTGCATTTTTAGTTTCTAATCAATTTAGTAAAAGTTAATGCTTAATTTGTCCTTAGTTTTTGTCTTTAAGAGCATAGAATCAAGTTCATTTAGCCTGCACTTAGTTGTTCCATGTTTTGATTGTCAATTGCATCAGCAGCTTTAACTGCTTAAGGCCATTTTTCAATCTAAATTTTTAGCAAGTAAAAGTAGTATTTAGGCTTAGATTTTTAGCATGCTTATAAATTTAGGTTGATAGTTTATCTGTTTTAAGTTGTTTTTCAATAAAAAGTACTTTTGATTATCTGTTTTTAGCCTTTAAATAAGCACTTTGTCTTTTCAATTTCAAAAGGAAACTCAGCAGGTTCTGAGTGTTTTAAGCTGTTTTCAATAGGTTTTTCCAATAAGCTCCTGTGTTTCAAAATAGTTTTTAAAACTTGTTTTAGGAAAACTTTTAGTTATAGTTTAAGCCTGAATAAGCCATATCCCTACAAGGATCCAAAAGCTTATCTAAAAATAAGCTCAAAGATCCCTATAGGGCCTGTTTGGTTGCCAGAGTTCAATTAAGTGCTTATTAGGTCAATTTAGCTTATTACTTTTTAGTTTTTACTCACTGTCCACTTAAAATAGCTTATTAGGTTAGAATTAGTTAGTTTGTAGCTTATTAAGTCCTTGTTAGCTTATTCTAGCTTTTTCATTTAAAACCAAAAACACCAAAAATAGTAGTTTAGTGTTTCTGTTTTATTTCAAGCTATTTTTCAGCTTATTTAGAGCTTTTCATAAATAGTATCTTTTAGTAAAAGTGCTTATTTTGAGCTTGTCAACAACTTTGCTTTTATAAGTTTTCAAAAATAAAAAAAAAGTGATTATTTCCAGCTTTTCTAAAACTTTGTTTTTATAAGTTTTCAAAATAAAAAAAGGGGAAGATGGAAATCGGGGGTGAGCAAGGCTCGAACCCCCGACCTCAACATCCTCAACCCTTATAAACGCACAACACCACACACTCACTACCATCGTGCCCTGGGGTCTTTTTCGTTATAGGTTTACAAAGTTTAATATTTGTACACGTTTTCCCCTTTTTAGCACAATAAGCTGTTTAAGCTTTTTACACAGCTTATTCGATAAGCTGTGTAATCAAGCTTATTTTTCCTAGGTTCTTATTAGTTCAAGCTATTTTATGTAATTTTTTCAGAATTTTTATAATTAGTTTAGTATTTTTAAACATTTATTTTTATTAAAAACTTTAAAAAATCATAAAAAATAGAAAAATAATCAAAAAAATATAATTCTTTTTTAGAAAATTTTCTTTTTATCATAAAGTTTCTAGGAAAATTAGTTTTGTTTCCGTAGGGTTAAAATTGCAAAATTTCGATTTTTAAAGAACGGGATTCGTTCTCATTCTCGTTTTTCGTGTTTTTAAGCTCCTTTCAATTCCGTTTTTGTTCTAGTTTTCTTTAAACTTACTTTTTAGTCAATTAGAGTCTATTAAAAGAGAAAATTTCATTTTAGGTTTAATTTTGGAAATTTAGGGTTTTTAATTACCATTTAGGGTTCTCGTTTTGCGTTTTTAGTTAAAGTTTAAACTCCCGTTATTAAAGTTAGGTTTAATTGTCCTTTAATTTGTTCGATTTTAGGATTTTAGGAAACAAATCATCTTTGAACCAATTCAAATCATTGTCCGAACAACAAACGTGGTCTCAATTTCATAAATCGTTGGGGAATAACGACCCGGGAATCATACTTCACGGTTAATATACGTATTATTATATATATATTTGTGAAGATTTTCCTTTCTACCTTTGTCCTCAAGGGTAGTCTGGTAATTTTCATATTATATTATATTTTATTAATACGTGTGTTGATTACTAGCAATCATCCACCAAGTTAAGGTGTGGCCTTTTAGCATACAAGACGCGAATTCAACTTGGCTTTTTGCGGGACACTTGCTGATATAGAGCACAGACTCTATGCTTTCAAACCATGTTGGTAAACCAACTGCACCTTCCGTGCCGAAGAACTCCTTTGCACCACAAGACCTGAATATCTTGTAACTGCAACATTAAGTGTTGCTTGCTTGGTTTGTCCTATCTCCCTTGCTTCAACTCAGGGTCGTTGGCATTTAGATAGAGTATACCTCTTATAACTTCTCATAAGTTAAATCAAGTAACGGCCTAAGTTTCTAGTAAACAAAGCTCGTATCTGCTCTAGGTTCGTATGGTACGGATGTACCTTGATTGGTTTCTATGATTCGTTCCTGAGTTTCTCGTTTTCTTCTTGGAGGCATGGTTTTAAAATTTGTCCACAATATTTATTTGAGTAAGTAAATTGACCAAAGTATAGTTCGAGTACCATGCATATATATAATGCAACTTTTTAAAATTTATTGAAATAACAATCATGCAAACAAAGATGCCACGAAAGTTTATATAGATAAAATACAATGATAATCGTTCTCACATAAATAGTTCTAATTCTTCCATAATAGTTGTTTTCCAAAAAGATATGTCTACCAAAAAGTTTGTATTTCGTAGTAACTTACAACAAGGTTGGTTTCTCAACATAAATCATAATAAAAAGGTTTTGACCAAAAATGTATTTCAATTAACATAAAATATAGATTTTTTTATTTAAATAATTTTTTTAAAGTTGAAGTCGAAATAATGATTATTGAAATTTGAAGTCGTAATAAAGTTTTCCAAAAATTTGAAGTTATAATAACCAAACACAATGAAACCGATGTAAAATAATTTATATTTTGACAATAAAAACATCTTTTTTTCCAAACGTGGGTTAAATAATGATATTTAACAAAAATTGATGTTTACAAGTATCTTATAATACATAATTTTGATGCTAAAACGATGTAACCGTTGAAAAATACAAATGCATCACGTTTTAAAAGAAGTGTTCAAAAAGTATCTCACTTGTACATGTTTTGTTACCAAAGGACTTCGACTCATCCAAATAAGTACCATCTCCGAAACACGAACGCCGGGACAAAAATTGGTATCATGGTTACACAATTAACCAAATTATCAAGTATAAGGTTCTCATTCTTGTATTAATCTTTTTATCTCGAAAGGAGTCTTCTAGAAGATGGTCATATAACCAAACAACTAGAGTGATGCCGCTCCTAGGCGAGTTGCTCCTAAGTCAACTAATGACGTAATACGTCTCATCGAATGTCTTCAAGAACGAAACGTTAGAAGTGACAGATTTCCACGGTAAAAATAATGTCAATCCACATAGTGGATGAGAAAATATTTATTTGTGATACGCACGATAGGGTCATCTACCCTATTAAATGCCAGAATTGGCGCGGGGGGAACGAGTTATGTGTCATATTGCGACTGAAATATGACCGAGGTAAAAGTACACTTAGAAACATAGTGTATAAATAATAGCATAGGAATGCTGCAAGTGTAAAGAAGTAATAAAATCAAATCATCCAAGTCTTGCCATCCTCGAGCGAATTCTTCAAAAGCATTAAACCAAGTAGCAACTTAAGTCTCAATTTCACAACTCATCAAACAAGAACTGTCATGAAATTAAGTTAGAAATTGTTAAGATGTTCAATGTTTTTGAAAAATTGACTCAACCTTGGGGTCGCTCAAAAACAAAATCTTGTAACGTTGAAGAGGGTGTTTATGAACAAGCAAAGAATGTTTTAAGTTTTAAAAACACTTTAAGGTATGAAAGCGAGCTATAAGTACCATAAATGGCCTTCCAACAAGTCGGCTACCAGCTGGAGTTCAACTCCTAACTGAAAATAAGTCGGTTATGATGTATCAAAATATTCTTCCAACAATGACGTTGGGATGAATCAATCAACTACTAAATGGTTATGTACTAATCGAGCACTCCTGCTCACATTCACAGTCAAAATGGTTGGCTTAATAATATGACAAAATAAGACAGAAACGTAACCGAAATATAAGTCGACGTAGTTTCTAATAGCGAAAGAATGAACGTCTCTACATGTCGCGCATAGGTAGTCCATCTGCTGCTCGCCTCGATCTCTGACTCGGAATCTATCAATGAGTCCTTCTCGGGGTCCTTTGCAGGGTAGGGGTATGCAAAGTAGTTAGGTGTACATCGCGACTCACTCGCGGGATCATCAACGTGCGAAGACGATATCTGGGACATAGTGTGACCATAAAGGTGTCGATAATAAAAGACATAATTAGGGACAGTGTGACAACTATAATGACAGTTACCGAAATTAAAGCAAACTCGGAATATAAATAAATTAATCAGAGACAAGCATGATGTACTTAAACATAAATAGTGGACATCTAAAAGTATTTAGTGTACAATGCACATAATTCCTAGTATGCTTTTCAGTGACCAAAGTGGAAAGTCGGTTTTTAAATTTGTTTAAAATAATGACTATACCCAGCATTGCATGATACTCCCTAAATTAGACATTGTTGATCAAGTTATGTCTAATTGAGGTCTAATGATGCAACCGCTCGGACTAGTCGACTCGTTTCATGTTCGGTGTTTTTAGAAAAAGAATCATTTTGGTTATAGTTCAGATTTTTATTTTGAAAAAGCGACATTCTCTATAACCTTAGGCTCTGATACCAATCTATCACACCCAGCTAAGGCGGAAACAAGAGGTGTGACGTATTAATAAACATCACACAAGATGATAGATAAAACACCATACATGATTAAGATAAAAGTAAAAATATCTGAATTACAATGATTCCAAATACAAGTTCAAAAAGTACATAAGTTAACAAAAGTTGTTTTTCATCCGAACATGGATATCCCAAAAGACATGAACCTTACAAATAAGAAGACATCTTGACAATGTCCGAATGCAATTGTACTAAGTTTCCGCTTTAGGAATGTTACCTGAAAAGCATGATAAAAACGATCAACTATTGAAAATAGTTGGTGAGCTCACATGATTACGTACATAAAATATAGTTTTATAAAAGAGTAGATGTCCTGTAATAATTTTACAACTCAATAGCAAGTTACCAAAACAAGTCAAGAATTCAAAACGACTCTAGTTTTCAAAGATAGTTCTTGTTACCTAAAGTTACGTAACACTTTACAACAAATCTCCAAACACAGTCCCCGTTACCTAAAGTAACGTAACACAAATCAAATCATTATATATGTATATGTATATATGTATGTTATAGTGTTTATGCGAGGCACTACTTATACGTATTTCAGCCTAAACATTCTAATAACCAATCAAATTCTAGTTGTATAGTGTGACACTAACACTTAGTACCATGCACCATTGTGCGAGGAGTGAGGAGGGGCTAATATCCTAATAGTGCTATTCATAAGTACTAACGTCTCAATCCCGATATAGTGGGAAAAGTGAGTTAAAAGTAGTGGCGGGTTCCAAGCATCAAACAACATACATATTAAGTTCAAAGTTTAACACGTTTTCAATGTTCAACAAGTTCAAGACAAATTTAATAAGTTCAAATCGAGTTCAATAAGTTCAAGTGTGCTCAAGTTTAAATATATAAAAGTACGAGCATAACAATTTAAATACGATACATCATGCTTTCCACCTCAAAATCATAAAAACGGTAAAAGAGAGGATGTGAGAAACTCACCTCAAAAGTTAGGACAAGCGATGACTTCACGACAAATTTACGATAAGTAAGCAACCCAAACGAACGCGCACCCTTCTACCCGAGACCTAAGGTAAATAAATATACCTAATTAGAACCTAAACGATATGCTCGAATGTTATAAATGTTCATTATATAAGTTTCATGTTCACTTTTGATTTCTGAAATTCACTTTTTTAATGTCGCACATAAAATCATAAAATCATAAAATGTCCCGATTTTCTCGTCACTTCAAGAGTTTATTTGACCAAGTAAAAATTACTTCTGGTTATAAACCCCTTTTTCTACATTAAAATACCATGTGTCTAGTGTGTCACAAAATATTTGCAACAATTTTTACAAGGTTTAACTCACCTAAATAGTCCATACTTCCAATGTTAGTCAATTTCTAACCACTCTTTTTATTTTAGCAAGCTGAGTACTTTTTACTCATAATTTCACTTAGGGCTTCTGGGAATTTTTCATTAACATATTAAAATAGTTACCACGTGATTTTTATCTATGGAGGTATTCCCAATATTGTTTTATGACCCATACAAGTTAGATGTAAATTTCAATCCAAAATAGTTTAAAAGATCACTCATCTTGTTTCAATCAAATAGGTAACCATTTCAATCCATATTGCTAATTGACCTCTTAAAATATAATTCAACACATATACTTAAGTTTTGGTGGTGGTGTGGGTCTATTTCTTGCAAGTATGGCAACTTTATGTTACTTTAAGTGGACTAATTTTCTGCACAACATGCATTTTTAGAAATTGTTTCCTACATAATCTAGTATTTTGTTCCCAATAACAATTCTTATCACTAAAGGCCAAACATGTAACACCCCCAAATCTGAGTTGCAGCGGAATATTGAATATCTGAGGGCGTTACTTCATAGATCAATAGCACAAGATATGAGAACGACCACTAAACGTGTCGTTTTAAAAAAAGATACATTGGATTAACAAAATACTTGTTCATTACATAAGCTCATGGCTTCAAATTGTTCGACAATATAAGTAAAGATTTTGGTTTATAACAAATGTTCCCAAAATGTAATACGACCCAAATCTTTAGTATTGACTCTCTCCAAAGAGTGACCCCAATGTATCTGGGCACCTTGTGCTTTATTGACCTGAGAAAAACATGCTTAAAACGTCAACATAAAGTTGGTGAATTCATAGGTTTATGTAAATCAATTGTAGGACCGCAAGATTTCCGAGTGTATGATTAAGCAACAGATGCAAACATCATAAAAGTAATTACGTTTTCCTAAGCTCATGACACTGAAGCTCGACATGTATGAATGCAATAAATTACCAACAATGAATGATATTCTAACCCGCAACATCCTAAATCCGACATGGTATACGTTTGTTGTCCGGCAAACCGGCACAGTGAGCGCTACTCACCCAAACGGGGACGTCAATCCCAAATAGATCTATTTATAACACTCGCGCTTACAATCTAGTAATTGACAGTTCATGATAAAGGGCTCAGTGGGTTATCGCTACTTAGGCAAAACACGTAATCATTGTATAAAATGTACCCTTGCGTCCAATTTGTAAAACAAAGCATGTTCTCACCCCAAAGATGTAAAACATTTAAATAATTGAAAAGCATGGGGCTATGAACTCACCTTAGTAGGTAGTCCCCTGTGAATGATAAATATATCTAAGTATGGCAAATGAATCTCACCGTCAAATACCTAAGTAAATACGGCCAGTCTTAGTCTACAAGTTTAGGCTAACGACTTAATGTATAAACGACAATAAATTTGCTAGTTTATATATACTGTTATCACTTGTGTGGTGGTTCACATGTTTATTGTAGTTGTCTTTACTTGTTGGCTCTTGGAAAGGTATACGGTTACACACGTTCAAGTATATGTATAAACGTTATTAATAAATATACATATTTAATTAAGTCTTGTTTTAATTTGTATAATATCCGATAAATATTATAACTTGTCCGACTCGTTAAGTGTTTATTAAAATTACTTTCATCCATACAATACCTTTAGGTTTTCTATATTGACAAGAACATTTCTTATGTTTTTGAAAATATAATATTTACACTTTAAACCCTTAAGTTTTCACATTTACACCTTTAGTCCTTCAACTTTACAAAATTACACTTTAGGTCCTTATACTTTCAAAATAGCCCCTTTAAGTTTTAGAAGTGACAAAACAATTCCTAAAACTTTATAATATCAGTTTTGATAGTTTTAACCCTTAAGTTTACAATTTGACACTTTTAGTCCCTTAACTTTGTAAAAATCGCATTTTAAGCCCAATTAAGTTCTAACAAGTGATAATAGGTTTTATTAAGCTCCAATAAGCCATATAAGTTGTGGCAACTTATAAATAAGCTCGGATGAGCTTATTTTAGCTTATTGGGCTTAGTAGGCTCGTTAAAGTCCATTAAGCAAATTAATTGTCCAATAAGGATTCTAAAAGCACATAAGCTCTCATTAAGCTCATTTAAGCTTAATGAAACTGTTAATGCTGAAAAATAAGCTCGGGTGAGCTTAAGGTTTCAAAAAGAGTTTACACATGATACGATTTATCTTAATAGTTTTAATAAGTCCTTAGGATTAAATTTAAGTTGTTTTTATAGTTTGGCTTATTCGTAAGCAAATAAGCTCTCGATAATGGGCTTTTGGGCCCATTATGAATTCGTTAAGGGTTTAATAGGTGTGGGCTTATTTTCAAGAGGTCCAATAGTTTATCTAAGTCTATAATAAGCTTAATAAACCGCACAAGCTCACAAATAAGCTTTTCAAGCTTATTCGTGGCTTATGGACACATTTTTTGCTACGGTAATGGGTTGTCAAGCCCATTAAGGGTTCGATTAGGTTTCTAATATATATTAGGGTTAATGTAAGTCCTACAAGTATATTAGACCCCTTAATAAGCTCAAGGAGCTTATTAATAAGCTGTGGACCCCACGGTTACGGCCTGTTGGGCCTGCTTGGCCCAATAGTGGGTTGTTGGGTTTAATAAGCCCATTAGTGGTCCGTTAAGCTTATTACTAGTTCTAGGGTTCCATTAGGGTTTTTGTTAAGTCCGTAAGTCTTTGTTAAGCACCCTAATTCCCTTATAAGCCACAACCATAAGTCATGTTATTCCTTAGGGTGCTACATGGCCCAACAGTGGAGATATACGTCCACTGTGGGTGCGTATGGTTTTTGTTCGTGGTGTTTAACCACAAACCGAACACTTTAAGCTTATTTGACCCTCCTATGGCTTGTGTTTAACCCATGCAAATGCTCTACTAGTTTATATACTCTTTCCCGAGCCAATCCATCAAGTTTATATGAAATGTTCTCGTGTAGTTTTCATGTATTTCGTGCGTACGAGTTAGTGTTCATATTGGTTCCCATACTTGTAGTTAAATGAAAACGTTTAAGCCTTAGCTTATTTTTAAATCACGTTTTACATGTTTTATCATGTCCTAGCACCACACAAGTCGTATACATGTATAATTCGTACTATGCATGCACAAACTTAAGTTAGTTTGTTAATTACAACTAACGTGACCCAAATGGCTAGCAACTAAAGAAAGAAAAACATGATATGAGTATGTAAGCTTAGAATGCGACTTACAATAGTCCTAGAGTCTTGCCTTTAAGTTTGTAGGTGTAGAATGACAGCCCGAAGTGTATACATGATCGTATATCAAACCTAAGCTTCAAAGCTTAATAATTTACCAAGTCTTGGCTTGTGTACCCTCTTATGACCTCGTATGATGACCCTAGTGTTATTTGTATGTTTGAGTGAGATTATGAAGGTGTTTGTTCGCGGCTTATGACCCGAAACAAGAGAAGACAAAGATGGTTTGTTTGAGAGAGTGTTTAGTGTTTGCAAGAAGTGTTTTGCCAAGATAGGAGTGGGTTTATATAGGCCTAGGATTTAGTTAACTTTTCTAGTCTCTAATCCAAACCAAACCGTGCCCTAATAGGGTGGTTTTATGGTTTCTAGTTAAGCTCAAATGGTTTTGATTTAACCACCTAGTACATTCCTTAATTACAAGATCATGGTACAAGATTTCTTAGGATTTTGATAATCTTATGGTATGTGTATGTGTGTGTTGGCCGCGGGTATCAAGAGCAAGAAAGAGGGATCCAAAGTGGTTATTACACAATGGGTTTTAGCTAATTAGGGACATTAAGGACAATCTTTAATTAGCCCTTGTTGTACATGTACTTAGGAAGATTTTCTAGTTGTTTAGGGAGGGTGGGACGTGTAAGCTTATGGAGGGAAAGAAGGGTTTGAAATCTTATTAAGATTATCATGGTACAAAACTTAATTAAAAGGATGTTGTACAAGATTTGTGTAAGTATCCATTGTGTTATGGTTTTTGTCTACCCATATTCGGTCATAATGGGTTATTAACACAATAATTGAATAATTTTTGTGTTTAAGGATTAAAAGTGGTTATTGGTTTGAGTCTAGGTAAGTCTAGATATTTCTGAGGTGTGTCTAAATGTAATTTATTGCGAAACGTATGCCTTTTACGTGACCAATAAAAATAAAATACGCAAAGTCAATAATTATCTACTTAATAATTACCTAACACTTGCTTGACGTAA
>BQNB010021456.1:0-64247 GCA_026074375.1 Tanacetum coccineum
GGTTAACTTGATCTCGCGTGGTTTCGTCCCTTGGTGTATTTATATCATTTATAGATGGAATTCGAGGGGTAAGTTTGCGCGAACCAAGTATTATCACGTAACTTTACCAAAAACGCTCCTTGTATTTCAACAAAACTTTTCTTGATCATTCTTCCTTCGTTATCATTAGAGAGGCAGTTCTTTCTATATATTCATTTGGTTCTGCCATTGTAATTCCTTTTCTTCTTCAAACGGTTTCCTAAAAATAAGCACAAAAGATCAGTAGGATATGCCCTCATGGGAGAGAACACATAAAATAGGAAATCAAATACGAATAATTATGACTGCTACCGTATCAAATGATCAATATGCCATATTCAATTGATTTGAATATGCCGTATGGATCTGTTGAATGCTAGTACGCCATATTAAATGTACAGAATACGTCGTATTGTTTGGAAGAACATATACGTTGTTTAGACTGCAACAATCAATATGTTGTCTGAGTAGAAGGTTTGATACGTCGTATCCAACAGGTGGATACGGAGTATCAGATGATCTATCAGAACAGAGTACTTGGAAAACAATTAAATAATGTGATAATTTAAACACACAACTAAACACACAATGCAATAAAATACAAACATAATTTAAATTATGCTAATTAAATTATTCTAAGCTAATTAAGGGTTAGAAATACTAATAAGAATAAAGATTAAGCTTTTTCACTCCCTGGCAATGGCGCCAAAAACTTGATGTGTTGTTGTAGTGGTGTTTATTTATGGTCTTAAGTTTTAAATTTATATTTAGCCGACTTATCCTAAAACAACACTTTAACGGGTAGTGTACCCGATCGGGTGGAGTTTCGTGGTAAGTAGGGTGTCGAACACTAAGAGCAAGGTCGTTAACCTTATATTCTATCAGTATTTTAGTTAATCAAATTAATCTAGTTGCTTGTTAAACCTATGTTAAACCTAGTTCTAATGATAAATAGGAGGTTTTCAGCATGAGAGACAAGCACAGGTTTGGTGGTGACAACAATCAATTCAATACACAATAAGCATGCCAAATGATAGAAAACTTTATTAGCCATATTAAATCCAATTAAATGTTGGTTTGTTTGTTTAGTGCAATGAATGCTTATCTCGAGGCGGCATATCATTCTTAAGACTTAGACGGGACATCATCCTAAGACCTATACACGTTGAATCTTGTCACAACTAACGCATCCGCATAAAGCATCCTTTTAGTTTAACTATAATTTATCTTAGGGATTAAAGCAATGGTGATCTTGTTAAACCCTATCCCATCGGGACTTTACCCACCTACTGCTTGATGGTATTTTATATACTAGTAGTTCACTGTTTAAGTCTTTACCAATTAATTAAGAATATACTTGTTGAAACATACGGGTCACCTGCCGGTCCAACTAAGCTCATAATTTAAAGGCAGAGATAGAACATTATTTGTGTTCCTATCAGTCTAGTCATATAAAACACAATATGGAGAGCTATCCAAGTATCTAGATTACGTGTTAAATATCACTAAACCCAGTTGAATGATAGGTCGAATATTCAAGCACATAGAGAAGTATTAGGTGATAAACATAATTAAACAATCAACGATTAATTAGGCATTCGGATTAAAATAAACCAAACATTAAATCTTTATTAAGATTGCTAATACTTGAGGGTATTAGTCCATAACCATTGTAATTATACAGGCGTGATCAAATAACTAAGGTAAACTGAACGTTTTATCGAACGATACCAAAAATTAAATGATTACAAGAGTATAGGAATTACACAGTGTCTTCTATGGAATTAGGTTTGATGCTTGACCTTGGCTACTCTTCTTCACTTTAGAAAATCGTCTTATATTTTTATGGTATATGGAATATGATTTTGCACACCGAAAACTTGTTTTTGAGTCTTCTATTTATAGTCTCTGATAATTGATGGATACACCGTATTGAATAAGGTCAATACGACGTATAGGGGTAATTTCCTTGGAGTGCTCGCTACGTTCTCAATCTGTTAGTTATTCTTTCCCAATTTATATTTATTACATGATCTATGAATGTTTATCCAGCTGGATACGGCGTATGTAGTAGGCAGGATACGCCGTATTGGGAATTGATCATACGTGTTTTCTTGTAAAGTCTAGGCCCTGATACGCCGTATCTTCTTTGCTGGATACGACGTATTGAATAAAAATAAGCAATCTTCAAATATCATCGTTTAAGCTCCAAAATATGCGCCTTTTAGCTCGTCTTCACAAAACACTCCTTAATTACTGCAATTAAAAACTTTAAGCAATTAAGTACCAATTCTTGCAATAATTATATAAAAATGGGTAATTTATTCGGGATAAATGATGGTATAAATATAACGTTATTTAATGTCATCATTATGGTATAAAGGAAGATGAAGCTAGTCAATGCACCGTCGATGGCAGTGGCGACGGTAGCGACTGGTTATTAAATGGGTTTTTGGGTGAAGATGAGAAGGGTGGTGTTTATGTGAGATGGGGGGTTTTATTAATCAATAAGGATGAAGACATCTAAAATGTGTATTTATGGGGAAATTTGTTAATCAACATGGAGTTATAGGGGATTACCTTTTCAGATTCATAAACTAGGATGAATAAAAGAGATTTTATTAATTCGGGTTTATTGATGAATCTGGTATATGTGAGTTCTTTTTAATATTTTCAAAAAATTTGGGGGTAATTCTCGATTATTCTTTTTATAGGAAACTTTTTTGCTATTTATTTAAATTAATCAAGTGTTCATGAGAAAATAATATCAGGAAGAAGACAAGGGTATTTCAGTCATTTTAGTTCAAACAAGGACTAAAACAGACCTCAAGGTTTGCTATGCGAATGATTTTTGCAATTTCGATACCACACGGGCCAAACCACAAAGACGATTTTGCAATTATCTCTGAGTTTAAAAAATGAAACAAAAATAAATATAACATGATTTAAGTTTATTTAATTATTTTGTGGATACCGGGGGACTCATCCCCGCTCTCCATCTTCATCTAATCCAATAGATGAGATTAAATTGTCTATTTACACTAGAGGGGTATTTTTTTCTTATATATAAACTTATTTTTCTATTAACAGCTCATTTGATACACACACATACCTGCACTTCTTTTTTTCTCTCTCTACAACGATCCACAACTAATCGATCCATCAAGACAAACAACTAATTGATCGATCTTCAACTGATTAAATTATTTTGAATCGACTATCTCCTTCTTCAGTTGATTAACATGAGGTTCAGATCTGTTTTTATTTAGCTTATTTGTTGTGACTAAGCTTACTAATTTGTGAGCTTATAATTCAGCTTTTTTTGAATAAATTATCTGAATTGATTATTTCTAGTGATAAGCTAACTTATTAGGTGATTTATATAAATAAGTTTATTAATCATCATTATCTGTATTTATTTTGTTGAGTTATAAGCTAGCTTATTAGCTTATTTTGATAAATTATAAGCTATCTTATTAGCTTATTTATGTTGCTAGTGTTAATAAGCTTTATTATTAGCTATTTTTATGTTTCGAATAAGCTTTATTAGATTAATGTGTTGATATAAAATGAATTAAGGTGTATTAGCTTATCAGTTAGCAATAAGCTGTTGTAAGTAGCTTTTGGTTAATGTGTTTGATAGGGGTGTGCAGGAAACCGAAAAACCGAACCTAAATCGAAAAGAACCGAATAACCAAAACCTATAAAACCAAAATCGATGGTTCGGTTTTTGGTTTTTAAAAAACTAAAGTTTTTGGTTCGGTTTGGTTTTAGCAAAAAAACAAAACCGATATAAATCGAACCGATCTTTATAAACGGTTTTATACAAAAATTATTTCTAATCAAAGCTAAGGGATGATGAATATGCTCCGCTAGATTAACTATATCATGTCTAGTAACTACTTTTTGTTTCAATACTTCTTGAACATGCCATTTAGGACACACAATAAGTTCTCTTCTAGGAGTTTTTTGTGTTCATTAGGTTTTATCGTTATTATTTTGTTGCTTTATAACACATTAATAATTTTTTTAGGATTTTATATGGTCATTTGTTTCTTATTGTCATTGTTGTGTTTTTTGTTTTTCATGTTTGAATTGTTTCTTTAAAGCTTTGAAGGTGTTGGTTTATGGTATATTCCAAATCGACTTTGTAAAAGTAAATCTCGATAAATCGTATAGAAACCGAAAAGCCAAATCGAATATAAACCGAAAACCAAAAAACTGAACCGATACAACCTGAAACCGAATGGTTTCTAAAAATCAAAAACCAAAATTTTTCGGTTCGATTTCGGTTTTATACAAAAACCGAACCAAACCGAACCATGCTCACCCCTAGTGTTTGATATATCATATATGATATATTTCGTATGTATATCATATATAATAATATAATATCATATATGATATTGCTTTTTCATATGTATATGGCATCTGATTATCATATATGATATTTTATTTTTTCCAGGTGACTGTTTATTTATTCTTGTATTTTCATTTTTATTTTTTCAGAGATTGAAAGGTGCGTATTAAAGGAGGAAAGAGAAAGCGATTAAAAAAGGTATGAGGAACTGGAATTCATGTTCATTGTGTGGAGGCACTAATCCTAACAAGAGGACGCGCATGGGTAAGTTTATGGATCAAGAGGAAATTGTCGTAGCTCAGGATGAAGTTGTTCAAGAAAAAGTAGATTTGATTTGTTAGGAATGATAAAAAGTAACGATCTTATTGAGATCGAGTCTTGTAATAATTAGAAAAATAACATTGTGTAATAGGTTAGATGAAAGGTTCATGACTAAAATAAGTCACGAAACTTGGATAAATAGCCAAAGTCTAAAAGATAAGTGCACCTTGCTCATACTTGTAAAATGGGTATAAATACCCCCATCACCTCCTCAATAGTGAGGTGTGTCTTCTAATCAATCTAATCATTTTCTCTAATCTTCCTCCTCCCTCTTTCTCTCTCTACTTTATAATATCTCTCTCTAGACTAAACACTCTATTGCTTATTGATCCTGAATTAAAGACCTCACAAGTGGTATCAGAGCTGCAGGAGCGATTTAGTGTGGTTTAGGAGTGCTTATTTCAGCAGCTTATTTCGTCAGCTTATTTCGAGCTTATTTTGAGCTTATTTGCATTTATTTTGTGCTTTTTCGGTCCTGATCAGCTGTGTTTATTCTGGTTTTCGTGTCTAAAATTACTAAATTTGCTTATTTCGAGTCAAATATACTTCTTATTGGTCAAAGAGTCAAAATAGCTTATTTGAGTGACATTTGTACTTATTGAGCTCATTTCAGTTGTGTTCTATGCAACTGAGATTGATTTCTTACGGTTCTATCGTAAGAGTCGTGGCAAAATTTGTTCAAAATTTGCTTAATTGTGCTTAAAATCAAATTCAGCAGTTCAAATTTAGTAAAAGTTGTTTCAATACTCATTTTTGGAAGGTTGACTGGTCAAACTCAGAAAAAGTTTGTTACAACAACTTTAACTGGTCAAACTCAGTTGTGTAACTGATTTTTTAGACTTTAGACTTTCTACAAGCAGTTGACCGATCAAAGTTGGTGTTATCGAGATTGAAATCAAAAGGAAAACAGATCTCAGTTTTTTGCGTTACACAAATTAGTACTAATCTCGAAAGACTTTTTGTGTAAATTCATAAACATCACTGATCCGAGTTCATCTAAGAGTAAAGAAATAAGACTCAATTTCAACAAAGACCAAATATCATCGACACAAGTTGGATCTCAATCTTCTTTTAAAATAAAAAAATCATCACAGATCCAAAACCAATCTCGAACACAAACTCAAACATCAAACTCAGAAACAAACATCAAACTTGGATACAAACATCAAACTCGGAAACTAACTCAAAAATGAAAAGTAATAAGTGATCTCAGATTTTTCTTTTTGGATGTCTTACAAAAGTTTCAAGATCATAATCTCAAAAGAAAATTTTCATCACAGATCCGAACCTAACTCAGAAATCAAACTCAAAATCATACTCGAAGCAAGTATTATAAAAAAATAGACCTCAGTGATGACCTTCAAAGATTCAAGATCTAAAAAACACTCATCACAGATCCAAAGTCAAACTCGGAAGTTAAACTCAGAATTTCAAAAGAAAACGTCAAGAACATCAAAGCATTCATACCTCATCTTTGTTTTGAGTAATAGACAAAAAACAAACTCTCTCATACTCGAAAAATAAATGATCTTAGAATTGGTTTTTTTTTGTGTCCATTATATGTTCCAAAGATCCATCCAGATCTTCAAACAAACAAGAAAACCTGAATCTTCATAGATCAAAATAAAGACTAAGCTTTTTGTTTAATATTCGAAAAAAACAAAGAAGAAGAACAACAAATGTCCACTTTTTTCTTTTTGTTTTGATTCCATCAAGAAATGGAAAAACAATAAACGAATACAAGTAAAGATCTCTGTTTTGTTTCGATTTTAAACATAGGTCTTTAAAAGACCTCAACCAAAATGATTCATCATAGATCTTGTTGAAGACTAAAGCTTCATTAACTTTTTGAAAAGTAAAAAAGAAATGTTAGGGTCATGAAAAAGACTCGGTCACCCCGTGTTATGTCTAGCATAGGTTAGCTCGTAGTCTTAATATTAATCGTTTAGTTACCGTATGACTTATGGCGTTGGGCCGGGTCTTTACCCACATGTTAGCCCACTCCATAGCCCACTTAGGGCACATAAACTCTTGTATTTAAACCCCATCTCAGCCATTGAGAGGGGTTGGTTGTTCATTTGATAATACACACACTTAAATGTGTTTTCTCTCACTAGACTAGTCACTTTCTCTCTCTAGAAATTTGGCTAACCCATCATTCCTAGGCTTGTGTTATGATATCTAATATACTACAATTGGTATCAGAGCTCATAGGATGATTAGATAGATTGTGTGTGCATTTTCTTGGTTAGTTTAGATCAAAAGTTTGGTTTTTGAAGGTTTATGGTCTTTTTCTTGACACTCTTTGATTCTTACGTTTGTGGTGTTAAAGTTAGTGTTTTTATTGTTGTTATAACCTTCTAGGATCAAGTTGTGCAAAAGAAACCAAGCAAAAACGTTCAAAAGGGTGGTTTTTAGGTGAAAACGTTCGTATTTTTCTTGACTGCGTTTTGTCTAACTGCAATTTCTTGGTTGTGTTTTGCTTCCTGCGTTTTGTCAGAAAAGTACACTGCGTTTTGTCGTTTTGTAAAGTACAACAGTACTGCGTTTTATCTTATTAGGGGTTGCGTTTTGTCTAAAGTTGAAGACCCTTATTGCGTTTTAGTGGAAAGAATCTCTGGCAAAAAAATTTCTCCATTGCGTTTTGTCTAAACTTCTTTGTTGCGTTTTATCTAAGCTTCTAGATTGCGTTTTGGTTCTGCGTTTTGGTTATTGAAGGTTGCGATTTGGTTTTGCGTTTTGCCTCTGCGTTTTGGTTATTGAAGGTTGCGATTTGGATCTGCGTTTTGTCTAAAGTTGAAGACCCTTATTACGTTTTGGTGGAAAGAATCTCTGACAAAAAAAATTCTCCATTGCGTTTTGTCTAAGTTTCTAGACTGCGTTTTGTCTAGGACTCATCATTGCGTTTTGTCTTAACTTCCATACTGAGACTTGTGTATTACATTTCGTAAACTTACTTAAACTAAACCAAACCACAAACAAACAACATATCACCTAAATCAACAAACAATCATCACTTTTAACATACAATCACTAATCATTGTACCGATCCAAAGTTTATCATAATACAAGTAATCAACCATGTCCAGTAATTCAGATGATATTCAAGCGGCCGGTTTTGATACCCGCCCTCCTATGCTCGATAGGACTGATTACGAATCATGGTCACAAAGAATCTGATTGTATTGTAGAGGAAAGGAAAATGGAGTTTACATTATTCAGTCGATTGATCAAGGTCCATTTCAGCTTGGAGTCACCAGGGACACACTAGGTACCACACCTAAAAGGGGTGTTCTTCTTGGACCAGAAAGGGCTCGAACTTATGATGATCTTAATGACAATGAAAAGAAACGATTCGATGCCGATGTCCGTGCAACCAACATTGTACTTCAAGGATTACCCAAAGACACCTACAAGCTCATCAATCACAACATTGAAGCAAAAGCAATATGGGACAATGTCAAAATGCTTCTCGCGGGATCTGAACTCACCAAAGAAGACATAGAATCTCAGTTGTATGATGAATTTGAACGCTTCAAGATGCTTCCTGGTGAAAACATCAATGAGTACTATGTCCGGTTCCACAAGCTTATTAATGACATGAGGAATATCAGGATGATTATGCCTAACATTCAACTAAACTCTAAGTTTGTCAACAACACGTCACCTGAATGAGATAGATTTGTTACAATAGTTAAACTGAACAAAGGTCTGAAAGAGACAAATCATGAACAACTGTATGCATACTTGAAACAACATGAGAAACATGCTGCACAAGATCGACTGATAATTGAAAGAATCACTCCACTCACTAATGATCTGCTTGCCTTTGTCTTAAGTGTGCAACCCTACTCCCAACCGTCACAGAGTCAGTCTCTTCAATATCAATCATCCACAACACCTTCTCAGTCTCAAAATGTCCAATCAATGACATATCCACAATTTGCTGAACCATCGTCACTAGACACTAGATACACCCAAACTGATGAAATCCTTAACACCCTCACCAAACAATTTGCACTACTCACCCAATCATTCAGAGCAACCCTCCCACTGACAAACAACCAACTTCGAACCTCATCTAACACCCGAAATCTAGCAACTATTCAGGATGGTCAGATCGTGGTTCAG
Source organism: Tanacetum coccineum (assembly GCA_026074375.1). Taxonomy (NCBI): domain Eukaryota; kingdom Viridiplantae; phylum Streptophyta; class Magnoliopsida; order Asterales; family Asteraceae; genus Tanacetum; species Tanacetum coccineum. The sequence goes on from BQNB010021456.1 coordinate 8,831, forward strand.
AATGTAGAATCAGAATCAGAGTAACATTGCTCGGGGAAATGGTGTAGCAGGTTTTGGAGGAACACATAATAGAGCTAGGAATCCTAATGCAGGTCAGGGAAAACCTATCAAGTGTTATAACTGTAATGGGATAAGGCATATTGCACGGAACTGCACTCAGCCAAAGCGTCCACAGAATTCTGATTACTTCAAGGACAGGATGCTGCTGATGCAAGCCCAAGAGAATGGAGCAGTGCTGGATGAAGAAGAGTTACTCTTTCTGGTTGGAGAACAACCCAACACTTTTGATGCTGATGTGGATAACCAACCTGTCAGGGATTTGGCTCGGAATGAAGATAACATTTTCCAGGCAGATGAGTGTGATGCTTTTGACTCAGATGTTGATGATGAACCTACTGCTCAGTCTATCTTCATGGCAAATCTGTCATCAGCTAGGCCAACAAATCTACAAGCTAGCTCATCCGATACATCAATATTATCTGAGGTACCTGACCTAGAAAATGCTAATGTTGCTAGTAATAATGATCAGGTCGAGCAAGAGATTCATAGCGAAGTACAATAGTCAACTGTTATTGACTCAAATAATGTTGATATGGGTAATAGTAATGTTATCCCATATGAACAATATCTGACCACCAATGACGTTTCTGTTGTACCAAGTTATGCATATTCTGCTCCAAATACTGCATATGTGTTGATTGATAATAATGTGCACACTCATAATGAACCATCAGTAACTGAACTAGCCATATATAAGGAATAAGTTGCCATATATGAACAACGTGCTAAGTTTGAACTTACTGAACGGGAACAGAGAATGGATGATCAAATGCGTATACTTATACAAGATCGCAATCGAAAGGAAGAAAAACTAAAACAAGAGCTACATTCCGTTAAGCTACAGCTTAACCACTCTATTAAAAGTCAAACGGTAATACAAAAAAATGTAAATACTTTACAACAGACTTTTAAGCAAAGAGAGTCTCAACTTCTGAATGATTTTTCAAACCTGAGAAAGCTAAAGGATAAACTTAAAAATAAGTTACATGCACAAGATCAATCCATTCAAACTGTTCATATGATGCTAAAACCTAAAAAGTTGTGTGAATAGTATTCGGAAATAGCCATAGGTGCGCAGAACCCATTTTACCTTAGAAAGGCCAAAGTGGCTCAACCAACACTTTATGATGGTAATGAAATTATTAATCCAGACCATGACCCTACAAATGTCCCTTCATCTGAGGAAGACCTAGAGTTAGCTGAGTTAGCTAGGCAGAAAATGCATGAGAAAATGAATGACCCCGTGTGTGTGGAAAAGAGGATTAAGTACATACCTCCTAATTTTTCCAAAGAGAACTTCCTTGCAACTTTAACACCACAAACCCAACTAACCCCTGAACAAGTTTTTTTGTCCATAGATCTAGAAAAACGTAAGGCCGAAGAGCTAAAGGCAAAGACCCCACCCTTGCCAGTTTTACCACCTGCGACTTTGTATCCTCCCAATACACCTGTCCATCTGGTCCCCCGAACGCTTCTAACTAGGGGTGTCAGTAGGGTCGGGTTAACCCGACCCGAACCCGAACCCGAACTCAATAAGGCTTATCGGGTCGGGTTAAATCGGGTTAAAAATTCTTGTCGGGTGATTTTGACCCGAACCCGATAACCCGATAGTGTTATCGGGTCGGGTTAGGGTTGAATTATTTTTCTTGTCGGGTTATCGGGTCAACCCGATAAGACCCGAAAAATGCAACTATTTAAAAAAAAATACCTTGCAAGTTAAATTAGTTTTTGCATTACATGAGATAACAAATACGTTACAGATGGTATAATACTATAAATACTTGCCTAAAGACTGTATCTTGTGCATGATATGTGGATATACAGTGGCATTTTGTTGGAAGCTGTGTTGTCTATCTACTACAGATACATATTACTAAAAGTTTATTAAAATTACTATTTCACAGAATGAGACACGACTCCTACTCTGAATGAGATACTGTAATAAACTTGTGATTAGTATATTTTCTTTCTATAACTAGCTAGCTTGTTTCAACAACAACCTTATAAATAAAAGCTTTTTTTTAAGTACAGTAGCATCTGTTGTTTACAAATACATAAACACTTTCATATAAAATAATATGGCTAGACAAAGATTGCACAAATGAATGTAGTCTTACTGTTTTGGATTTATTGTAGTTAACTATAATCATATAAGATATATTGTTTAAGTAACCTTATGTGATACAATATAATCAATAAAGCAAGGTATTTGAAATTTCATATGATTATAAGAAATAGAAAAAATGTTCAAATAACTCCAAAGAAAATTTATCTTATAACCCGACAACCCGACTCACCCGACCCGACTTAACCCGACCCGATAAACACCCGAACCAGACAACCTGATTTCTTATCGGGTCGGGTTGCGGGTCACTTTTTCAAAATTCAAAACCCGACTCAACCCGACCCGATACACCCGACAACCTGATAACCCGACCCGATAACACCCCTATTAACAAGTGTCACCACCTCTTGTTGAGTGTCAGTGTTCACTATAGGTTCTTTATCGACAGACCTCCATTTGAATATCTTCAAGGTCCTACATACCTCCCACTTGTCCTTTTTAGATATCATTTCTCTCTCAAGGAACACTCATCTTCGAGCTACAAATACCACATTATCCTTGGGTTTGTAAAAAAAAATATCCAAATGACTCTTCAGGATAACTAACGAAAAGAAACTTTTCAGATTTGCTTCTAGTTTGTCTTGAGCTTCTCGTATAACGTAAACCTCACAACCCCAGATTTTTATGTGCCCAAGAGAAGGACGTTTTCTATTCCACATTTCAAAATGTGTCTTTGAAACCTTCTTAGTGGGTACAAGATTTAAGATATGGGCTACTGTCTCTATTGCGTAACCCCAGAAGCTTATTAGAAGTGTTGCTCGACTCATCATAGATCGAACATGTCTAATGAACATGGTTTTTTTTGATATTTCCCCTGATTTCTCCACTCACGACTCCATTAGTTGTGTGTTCAAGAGGAGTTTTAAGTGTGAAAACTATACCACAGTTTTTAAGATGATCAAAAAATTCAATACTAAGGTATTCTCCTCAAAAAACTTGCAAAAAATAATGAAGCTAAAATGGTAATTTATAATGTTTTGCCACGTAAAAAATACAAAAGAATTTTTATTTGTCAAACTGTAAAACAAATTTGGGATACTTTATTAATCACTCATCAAGGTAATAATCAAGTCAAAGCTAACAAAATAGATCTTCTTGTTCAACAATATGAACAATTTACAATTCTAGAAGAGGAATCAATAGATAATGCCTTTGCTAAATTTAACACTATTATTACTAGTCTAAAAGTACTTGATGAAGATTTTTCTAGCAAGAATTATGTTAGGAATTTTCTGTAGAATATCTTAACACAAGTATGAAATGATTCACTTAGAGTTTTAGAGAGAAAGATGATTGGATGAACACTTAGAGAGAGAAAGAAAGATAATAATATTAGCTTAGTGAAAATGTGACAAATGAACAACCAACACCTTCTCCATATGTAGAGAAGGTTTATATATGCCTTACTTGGCCGGCCATGGACCCTAAGTGGGCTTGTCCATGGGCATTTGGCCCGGTTAGCTTTCTAACTTAACTTAACAACTTACTACGAGCTATGACTAATTATATTGGTAGTGACCGACACTTTTTTGTATTTCTAACAATCTCCCCCAAAGGGAGGTCACTCCAATTTACAAAAATTTAAACTTAGTATACTATGCTTTCACTTCGGTCTTGAGCTCGTAGTCTTCAACTTCAATCATTAACTTCTGATTTGATGTAGTGATCATTGACTTTGGATTTGAGCTAGTTCTTTTGTCTTGACATGAATGTGATCTTTGAGCTTCTTGAAATCATCAACCAAGTATAATCTCGTTTCGCCATCTTGTAAACTTTGCTATCTCATGAACTTGTGACTTCTGGACCGACATGCTCATACCTTTCTTGATTTGATAATCTTGAAAAGCTTTAATAATGCATCTTTCTTGAATTTCTTTAACTTTAACACTTTGTCGCTTCAAGAAGGACGTATGGTATCAGAGTAGCGGAAGTCTTGAAACATGTACTTGAGCTTTCATGATGTCTTTATATTTGTCGGTTGGGTATGAGCATGTGGCTATGAATCTTGTGAGTCAGCCGGAATCAGGTACCTCCATCACCATCTTTACATGTTCCTGAAATAAAATAGTTAGCAATAAAGCGGGGGGACGAATATTGCTTTGTCATTCGCCCGTGGTTGGTTGGAATAACCTTCGAATTCATGAGGATCGACCTGTAATCAGATAGATTCAATTTAAGAAGAATCTTCTTGACAAGATTTCTAGCTGTAGTGTTGAATCTTTCTAACACAAATGTATTAGATTCATCTTACTCAGCATGTTCTCATTATCGAAACGTCTCAAAGCAGACAACACGATATGAGTGAACCAGCGAGTTACTATCTCACCGATTGAAATAAAAAATTGATTTGAAAATCAATCGACGTGTCACTTGCTAAAGTGTTTTTGTGACACATCGAGAGTGTTAATCATTTCAAAAATTCATCAGCAATCGTCAATTCATAACCTAGAACAAGTTTGATTCTTATAGAATCGTACCATCGTTTCTTTCCAGTTTTCCCAAGTTTAATTCATATAGAATCGTACAAGTCACCTACCATGAGCTTGTTTGATGTTGGCTTAAGCAGGATTTCCATCTTCATTGTGAATGAAATCACTCGGATGTTCTGGCAAAATCACAAGGATAATGCATAGGACTCTTAATATGTTAACTTGTTATTCACATAGTGTGACATAACAAGCATGATTTGACAAGTGTCGTAATGAGATTTATGGATGATCTATTTTGGATCTAGACTCAATAGTGCACTTTGTTTTTAGTGATCGGAGGCTGGAGCAGACTGCCACCTTTTCAATATCAACTAACTCGGAGTGAGAAAGTTGATAGAAATGCGTGTAATCTCTGTGAGAAATGAAATAAGAGTCTGTTGAGAGACCTTGAGTGGCTAGGGAGGGTTGTGCAAAGCGTCACTGGGTCCATGATTGTCTTCAATGTCAGACAACAACTTAGTGTTTCCGACAGATTATGTATTAACCCGGTTTCTGCCTAAGTGTATGGAGGGCTTCTTTCTTTTCACCCTTTATCCTTACATTTCTTTTTCGTTCTTTAACCCCTTCAATGCTTACCGAGACATCATGACTAACACCTTGTTGGGTTTGTTCCAGTGTTTGTTCCATCTCAGTCGGCATTATTCCTGATTCTCACTTTTTCTCCTTTTGTATCATTCCTAAGGACTTCTACACTAACTAGTGGATATCCCTGGGTAGATCCCTCCGGTTCTGGTTGGATCATGGGATTTGAATACCTATGCCTAACCACCTTATAACTTCATAAATTTAAGTACATGGTCAATCTTTGGGGTATTCCATCATAATCGAAACCAAAATTATTGAAAAAATTCAATGAAAGTGTTTGACATAAATATCAAAAGATTTACACTTTGAGAGTTTTTCATTATCACTAAAAGCTCCCCCTTAACATGTGCACCGTAATCGTAGTACATGCTAAGTGTTGGAGTGTATTGAGTCCATTTTATACGATCACATGACAATACAATTAAGATTCAGTTTAATCACATTTTCTCCCCTTATCCAAAATGTTAATCCCTTGATATTTTGGATATCAATTGATTAAACGTTAGGGGACAAAATGTTACATACTCACTTTTACGAACATTTTAATGCTCCCCCTCAAGTTTTGAGGGTATATAAGACTGTGCTGAGTATAATAATTTAAAAAATTTTGAATTTACTAAGAAATTCTTGAAATGACCTTTGAGATATGAACACAATATGACAAAGTCATATTGTTCTTTGCAGCAGTCTGAGGTTAGTTCCGTAGAGTCTACCACCAACGAATTTCTCCAAACTCCTCATCATCCTCCTTTACTTTAGCAGCTTGTTGATGTCCTTGATCATGAAATGAGCTCTTTTCTTTTCCAATGTGTTCCATCTTCTCTTTGGCAAGTACTCCATGTCAATATTCTTGGTAATGTCTTCGAGCGTAGAAAGAAGTCTTGTTAACGTGCCATCACTGAACTTGTACAACTCGTCAGAGTGCATCAACCTATTCCTCTTGTAGTCGTCAACATAAATGAATCCTTGAGGGTATTTATATGGAGTGTACGGGTGCCTTTTTCTGAAATCTGGTCTTGTAGTATCAGGCTTGGTGACGTTGATCTTCTTTTGATAACTTTCAACTCCAAGTTGAAGATCCTCGACTCGCTTCTGAATAACCAGACTTCTGGTGAACATCCTTAGTGCTATTGCGAAGTCAACAACGTCATCCCTTAAAAGATTTATGAGCCGATTCTAAACCACAAGAAGTAACATATCCTCGATATCATTGATCCAAAGTCGTAGAAAGTCACCTTCCTTGAATCTATATAATGCGTTATCAGCTCTTCTTACTACAATCTTTTCCAAGTACCCGTATCCATGTTTCCTCATTACCTTGACATGAGTGACTGCTAGAATTTGCTTTGTAGAATATACAACTCCTCTTGATTGCATGCCTCTTGCATATGCATAGAAGGACTTACGTTGTTGTCTCCAATGTGAGATACCCCATAACGCATATCTATCATAAGCAACTTTAACATGACTCCATATGTTTGGAACCATGTCTTCAATGCCAGGTAGATCATACTTAGCTGCCTTTGTCTTGGTAGTAGACGTCGTGTATGTCATAGTCGAAATTCATCCTTGTAGATACTTGAGATCATTGTTGATGAAGAATTCGAATGGCACTCTTTGATGTTTTCCATGCTTGATCAAAGGAAGGGGTTTGGAAAGATCAAATGGGTAGTCACCGCCTTCAGGATTTTCCCAATCAAGCTTTTCTGAAAGAGCCTTATAGCATTCTTCAAAGTCGTATTCTAATTCAGCATAATTAGAGCGTGTGCCTTTGAGTAGTCTGAATGCTGGTCCTAGCAGGATTTCTTGAGTTAAATTCTCAATTTTCAGCCCATTCAAGATGTATCCAGAGAAGTCTATTGGAGTGCTCATTAATTCATCAAAGTCCTTCAATGATTTATTAGTAGAAATGGAAGCTGCTAGAGTCATTAACCAATTTTGAGTTGGTCCTTCCTGAGTAGTCTTGCCAATATTCCAGTCAGGGTTAGTGGGTTCTTGAGGTGGTGTAGGTTTCTTGAACCAGTCATGTCTAGAGGCTGTCTCATTCCTTGGTTCATTTTCATTATCACCCAGATTCCCTTCTTGATCTTGTGGCATGTCTTAGTCTGCAACCTCGAACACTAGTTCCTCTGATAGACTTTCCAGAAGATTTCGGTTAAGACTTGGTACCTTTGGAAGAGCCAGACGTTGAATCTTTCTTTTCGGACCAGTGGTTGGTTCTGCATCTTTGCTTAGCTTTCTTTTCTTTAACCCTCGGTCTGATCCAGCGGAAGGGTCTTCATCTTTGTCTTTGTCTTTGCGGCTTCGCTTCAAGGAATACACATCATAAGAGAAGAAGAAATCTTTGTCGAGATCGTAAGATTTTTTCAAACTATCATAGCAATCTCGGTGTTCGGGAGCTGCCAGATATGATTCACTTTTTTCCATTTTGTCGAGAAGAATCTTCTTTAACTCAAACTCAGTAAGTGTAGAAGCAGCCTCATAAGTAGAATGTGGTTGAGAAGATACCTTTGCTAGAGTAACTTCATCACGTGATTCTTTAATCAACTTTTCGATCACAGGTGGAGCGAAGTTAGACACTTCCTTGGGCAGAATCTGAGGCAGCTGATCTTTTACTTGCTCTTTGATTCTTGCCGTGAGAGACTCTGAAAGGAAGTTCATGAATTCTTCTCTGGTTTCTCCCAACCTTGTGTCTAGATGTTCATCAACTAAAGTTGTCACTTGAGTGTGTAGAGGGTCCTTTTTAAGTTCAGCAACTTCTTTTTCCAATGCTGTTATTCTATCGTTGAATCGAAAGACTGATGCAAAGTCAGGAAGTGTAGATAGAGGATTTGTAGTTTCAATTGTCGGCGGTGGAGTGGGTGTTGTCAGTATTGGTGGAGGAGTGAAGGTTTGTGATGATTGAGGAATGTTTGTGTATACAGGTGATGATTCTGTGATAACAGAAACTGGTATTGTAAGAAGAGTGGGTGCATGAGTTCTCGAGACTTCATGGTGGACATGAACATCTAGTAAAGAAACTATTACAGCATCAGTTTGAGGAATATCTGAAAAATTTAGGAATTTTGATGCCAATCGGATGAGCGAGAAGAACTAGTAACAGGAACTTCAGTCTTCTTCGTAACAGTAGTAATTGTCACATGAGCATCGTCAACAACTTATTCTTGAGTAGTCTCTAAATATTCATTCCCTTGTCGAGCGTCAATCATTTCAACATCAGCACCTTCACCTTGAACAATCTCTTTACCAGTCTAAGTGGGCTCTTCCAAACTTGCGTCTACATCATCATCAAATTGGTCGGTAGTATCATCCATTCCCTTATCTTCATCACTTTCAATCTCATCATCTTCAAATTCATTTTCTTGATCAACTTCCTCCTCTTCTTGATTATCATCATCAGATTCTTCATCTTGCTCTGAATCAGATTCTTGCTCTTCACTTTCATTCTCTTGTCCACTGCCTTCATTACTTGCCCCTTGTTCGTTGTTGCTGTCATCTTCATTATTACCCCAAGACTCAGATTCACACTCAATAGAGTCATCTTCTGTCACATCGAGAACCCCTGGTTTATCACCAGTTCCTTCACTTGTGACGGTAGGAGTGATCTTTTCAACACTTGGAGGTTTTTTGGCACCTGTACCAGAACCACTAGGATGTGTCTTGTGAAAGTCCCTTAAGCTCTTCTTTCTCACTTCTTTTAGCTGAGCCTTTTTAGTTAAAGCTACTTCAGATAGCAGCTCAATTCCTTTACCATGAGCAACATCCACCTTTTCTTTTTCCTTTCCTTTAGACTTTGTTTCCACCGGAGGCTCTCTGATGATGATACTTTTTGCTGGCTTAGTTGAAGACTTCTTGACAGATCTCTTGATTCGTTTGCCTTTTGTGACAGGTTCTTCATCTATAGGAACTAGATCACTGTCCTTCTTAGTTGGAGAAGCTTTCTAGAATTTTCTAGCAATCTTGGGAGGTACAATACCTGTAGCATGGCCAAGATAAGTCTTGTAAGCCTTGGATTCCTTCATCTCAGGACTGGTCAAACATTCAGGTAGAACAGCTTCATAGATCTGAGATGCTTCTTTTCTTGAAACAAATCTTAAGGTGTTAATCAAGTAGTCATCCTTTGAGGTGTGCATCCCAATCTTGTTTCTCCATGAAAGTGTCTTTTCTTGAATGAGAAAGTGGTGAATGATAACTTTTGTGAATCGAGGGTAGTACATCTTTTCTTGCTTTTTGAAGTCTTTATTGTCAATCTGATAGGTGAAGTCTTCCCAGAGTAACTCCACATAATCTACATTCTTCTGAAAGTACATACCCCAAATGATTTGTGCTCTGGAGAGACGAAGCTTGTCAAGACCACTAGTCTTTCCTGATAAGCTTCTGTTAATAAGAGCAGCAAAAGTTCTCCAAGGTTGATGCATCTGATCGACAACAACATCATTGAGTGAAGTGATATCCCCAGTATGACCAAGATCTCTTAAGAAAGACACAGTGTCTTCTTCAGTGGGTAGTGCATCAAAGTCTTGATCTTGTACTCTTGGACAAATCTGAAAGATATCTCTAAAGACTTCCAAGGTAAGCTTGAATCTTTTCTTCTTGTCAATTTTGAATCTGTAGAAGTCATCATGCTTGTATACAGAGTTCCAGAATTGGTGCATATACACTTCAGGGACATCAGCAGTGATGAGAAATGCAGGATAGCATGGAGTGAGTGCAATGGCATCTAGAGTGACTTGAAATGTGGGTTCTCTTGGTGAAAATCCACGAGGGATTCTTCCATTGCATTTTCCGATATCAAATCTATTCTCCTTGGGAACAAGCTCAAGATCAAGCTTGGTTTGTTGAGCAGTGATGGAAGACATGATTCTGCTAAGAATTGTCACATACAGTTCATATACAAGCAAATATATATAACACTGATAGACAATCTAGATCGTGATTCAAGATTTTTTAATGCAAGACAGGGTTTACAACAGGGGATAGGTAAATAATTACCGGGCAACAAATTGATATAACACATGCAAACAGGATACACACACTCTCATATACCACATTGACTATAGGCAAACTAATGAAATCATGGCAAACACTTAAGATTTCTAAGGAAAAATACACCTAACTTAATCACTCAATGATAAGATAGGGATAAATTATACTTAGTTTAGGTTATGAGGTTGAATTACCAAGATTACTAGATTAATTCAATTAGAAAAAAATCAAGTATAGTTTGCCTTAAGATAGAGTATAGATCGCCTGTGAAAACTACCTAGGTATAGATCGCCTGTGTTAAGGATGCGTGTATAGATCACCTGTGTTAAGATGCATGTATAGATCGCCTGTGTTAAACCTATGTATAGATCGCCTGAGTTAAACCTATGTATAGATCGCCTGAGTTAAACCTATGTATAGATCGCCTGAGTTAAACCTATGTATAGATCGCCTGTACAAAATTCAGGTATAGATCGCCTTAGTAATTTTGTATAGATCGCCTATGTCAAGGTTAATGTGTATAGATCGACTGCATTATTTCTCTGTATTGATCGCCTGTGAAAATTTCTTATGTATTGATCGCCTATGCAATTTTTACACAATCATTTTACACCTTTTAATGCATCAAAATCCATTTAAACATGACCATATAGCATCTAGGAATCATTCTAACATCATTAGCTTATGAATTAACCACAAAAATCTTGATTTATGACATGCTAGACCCATACAAACACGAAAATCCAAAAACATTCAAGATTTGTTCATACAAACAAGTTATATACCACTCAAATGCACTTAAACACTCACATTATTACTCCTAAACCCAAACCCATGACAATTTTCAAGCTTTTACCCACTTTCACCATATTCGACATCAAGAATCACTCGCAACTAACAAATGAGTTATCCCCATTAAAAACTGTTATGGGTACAACATCTAGACCCCTAATAGACCAAAACCCCTCAGTCAATTTCACTTTTCAAACACTTTTAAGTGGTGATTAAGATTAGGTCGATTTTAGGTTTTTCGAGTAAAATTCCATGGTTTGGTTTGATTACAAGGGTATAATAACCTTCAAACATGTGTACCTTTAGTTTAGAACGAGGTTGAACAAATTCTTGAGGGTCTTGAAGATTATCAATGAAGGTTTAAGAGTTTTTGATATTGTGACGAGAAGGGGGTGTTTATGTTTAAAACTTTTGGTTTTGGCATAAATGCCCCCTGAGGTTTAATGGAGTTTCTAATTTTCTTTTAAACTTTACCTAAGGCAAACTAAGTTTCCTAAATTGCAAAACTAGTCCTTAAGGTTTAGCCATCAAGAAACAAATTTACATTTTGCATTAATACCCCAACAGATTAAACATATAACACATAAAGCCCGATTGAGTTGAAATTTATCAACTCCCCTTTTAAATTAATCACCGATATGACTAAAAACCTTCCGATTTTCACATGATTAATTATGAAGAAGATGATTTTGACAGTTTCTCCCCCTCAAATAATGACCCGTTTTCTATTGAAAGAATTGTAGTCGTTATTTGATGGTTCAAAATTGTCTTAGAAAAGAAAATGATCTGATGAATTTGAAAGATGATTATTATTTTATATTTTAAAAATCAACACCCAAGAAAAATAAGATTTCTCTTATTTTGACACATAAGCGCATTGACACGTACACTTATGGAATATAAGAAGCATGGGTTATGATGAAAAGTAATCACAAGCCTTTGCATGGTCATTAAGTAGACCATGCCCGAGAATAAATTCTCGTTAGATGTCAATTACTTTTGACGACATACTTTCCTTGAAGATGTATGACACGGGTACTATCGGAAATAATAGCAAGTCATTTTGGCTTGTTTTGAAGGCTTTTGAAACTTCTGCTCGAACTTCATTTACAGCCTCGTATCATTATTAAATGACATTTCTAAGGCCGTAAATGTTATCGATTTTCAGAAGACATGCCAGAGATACATATTTTTTATACTTTTCTGATTTTTTATTTTTTTCTTTTGTTTTTTTTGTAAAATTTTTTTGTTCTTTTTTTTTTTTTTTTTTTTAAATTTTTTTTTTATAAAAGGAAAATCTTTTTGGATTTTTATGTTTTCATATGTACATATATACAGGATATGAGTTACCATCATCACTCGTCCGTTTCCTCTGCCAGAACTTTCAACGTTTCTGAAGACATGCTTTTCATACCAAGCTTATCGATTAAGAAGTTAAATCTCTCTCGAGGCAACGGTTTAGTAAAGATGTCAGCCAGTTGGTATTCAGTCCGGACAAAGTATAGCTCCACGATTCCATTCTCCACTTGCTCCTTTATGAAATGGTAGCGAATATCGATGTGCTTAGCTCTTGAATGTTGAACATTGTTACATCATAAAGCAATAACACTCTTGTTGTCATAGTACAGAGGAATCTTATTGAATTTAAAACCATAGTTTGTTAGTTTTGAACGCATCCATAGGATTTGTGAGCAACATCCAGACAAGGCAATATATTCAGCCTTTGTACTCGATATGGCAGTGCTCTTTTGTTTCTTTGATGACCAACTAACAAGTTTATCTTCTAAGAACCGAGCGCTTCCCGATGTACTACGTCTAGTGTCCTGACACCCCCCGTGATCGGCATCTACATAAGCTGTGAGTGACATATCGGTATCCTTCGAGTACCATAGACCCATGTGAATGGTGCCGTTAAGGTATCGAAAGATCCGTTTCACCGCTTATAAGTGCTTTTCGGTAGGCTTAGCCTGATACCGGGCACATAAGCAGACAACATAGTTAAGGTCAGGTCTACTGGATGTAAGATACATTAAGGATCCAATCATGCTACGGTAAAGTGTAGCATCAACTGGTTTCCCCTGTAGATCTTCATCAGTTTCTGTTTTCAACATGGGTTTGTCGACAGATCAGTTAGATGCAACTCATATTTTTTAACAATTTTTCAGAAGCATATTTTAGATATAGGTTAATAAAGATGCCTCTTGGACTTTGAGATATTTGTAATCCTAAAAAGAATGACATTTGCCCATCATTGACATCCTTGAACTATTGGTCACTGATTAAACAAAACCATTACACATGGCAGTATTAGTTGATGCAAATATTATATCGTCAACATAAATTTGTACCAGTAATATGTCATTTCTAGCATGCCGTGTGAAGAGTGTTGGATCAACTGCACCTTTGGAGAATTGTTGAGAGATGAGGAAGCTTGACAGCATATCATACCATGCACGTGGTGCTTGTTTTAGACCGTAAAGAGCCTTTTTGAGCTTGTACACATGCGATGGGTTGTCCTGATCAACAAATCCTTCTGGTTGAGAAACATAGACCTCTTCTTTGAGCTCGCCATTCAAGAAAGCCGTTTTAACGTCCATTTGGTAGATTGTCATATTCTTGTGAGCGGCATTTGCTACGAAGATATGAATGGCCTCTATTCTAGCAACCGGTGCAAATGATTTCTCAAAATCGATACCCTCTTCTTGTATGAATCCTTGAGCAACTAGTCGAGCCTTATTCTTTAGTACCCCACCAGATTCATCTGTTTTGACCTTATAAATCCATTTGAGTTTGATCAAGAACACGTTATCTGGACACGGCACCAATTCCTAAACTTTAAGTCTTTCAAATTCATGAATTTCTTCTTGCATTGCATCGATCCATGATGGTTCGGTCATTGCTTGTTTGAAGTTCTTTGGTTCTACTAAAGTAAGGAAGGCATCAAAATAACACCACATGGCATCAGTTTCAAGTTGCTTCCTTGTAGATACAGAGCGAGAAGGATCACCGATCACGTTTGCTATAGGATGATCCTTAGTCCATCTACCAAGGTGTTCCAATGGAGTGTGGAGTTGTCTCACATTAGATGATGATCCTTGAGAAGTTGAGTCTTCATGAGGAGATTCATTAAGTGGATCATCATGAAATGTTGTGCTTGTTTAGGTGATTCATCAAACCTTGAGAATGATTAAGAAATGTCATTCTTGTGTATGGGGAATACTTGTTGATGGAGCATCCTGATCAATGGAAGTTGACACAGGAGAATCAGCTAATACTTCAGCTCTTGGAGCAGCAGCTTCTGGAACTGGAGAAACAACAATTGTTGGAGGGTTAAAGTATTCATCGAACATTGGTTGAAATAACCGATCCCAATCATCTCTTATTGGTGGCAAGCAAGGTTGTTGAGAAACAGGATTTGAACCGAGTCCTGTACTGGATGTAGCAGGAGTCATTCCTTGAAGCCCGGGTCCTGAACTGAATTGTTCAGAAGCCATTGCTGTTAGCTCATCGAACGTTACATGAATTGTTTCAGTAATTATCCGGGTCCTTCTGTTGTAGATTCTGAACGCTTTCTTTGCAGGCGCGTAACCAACGAAAATCCCAATGTCTGCTTTTGCATCAAATTTACCCAGATCCTCATTGTCATTGGTAGGATAGCAAAGTGAACCAAAGACATGAAAGAATGATAAGTCCGGTTTCTTGTCTTGCATAAGCTCGTATGGAGTTTTGTTGTATCAGAGGCGTATCAAAGAACGGTTTTGGGTGTAACAAGCAGTATTGATAGCTTCGGCCCAGAGAAATAATAGAGCTTTAGAAAATATCAGCATAGTTCGAGCAGCTTCTACAAGAGTCCAATTTCGCCTTTCGACAACACCGTTCTGCTGAGGAGTGCGAGCTACAGAAGTTTGATGCGTGATGCCAACATTTTCATACCATTCACGAAGTGTCTGATTGGCAAATTCGGTTTCATTATCTGTTCGAACATTTCGGACTGTGGCTTTCAAACGAACTTGAATGTTTTTAATATATTTGATGATGGCCGTAGGAGCTTCATCTTTTATCTTCAAAAATCTGACCCAGGTAAATCTTGAGTAATCGTCGACTATTACTAAGATATACCTTTTCCCGTTAATACTAGCCACACGCATCGGGCCACACAAATCCATATGCAAAAGATATAGTTTCTCTTGGTTAGTGTCTTCAGCTTTGGGTTGATGAGAGGATTTTTTGCTTTTCCCTAATGCACATGCTGAACACAAATGATCTTTCTAAAATTTAAGCCTAGGAATTCCTCGTGCTAGACCGTCTTAGATAACTTGTTTAAAGTACCGAAGTTAAGATGAGATAATCAACGGTGCCATAACCAGCTCTTATTCTTTGACGCTTTGGATAGAAGATAGACCGGAGATGATTTAGGCATGTCATAAAGAGAAATTGTGTACAAATCTGTGTTTCGGGATCTTGAAAGTAGATCAACACCTTCCAAATTTCGAATAAAGCAAGTGTTTTTCCGAAATGCAACTTTAAGATCCGTATCACAAAATTGACCAACAGAAAACAAATTATGTCCAAGCCCCTCAATGTAGTATACTCTAGAGATAATAACGTTTCCCAGCTGATAGTCACCATACCCTATGATCCTTGCAATCTGGTCGTTCCCGAATCTAACAGTACCCAAAAATTTACTGACAAAGTTTATGAGCTAAGAGCGATTCCCTGTCATGTGTTTCGAACAGCCGGAGTCCAGATACCAGAGTATAATCTGGACAACCTGTCATGACAAGAGAAAAAGACGATGGAATATCTATTGCAGTGGATCCCCAAATTTGATTGGTTTCCGAGTGTTAGCATTCTAGATCTACAATCTTAGCTATTTACATCGAAACCTATGTTTTTAACATTTTTGGGTTTCCTGCTATAGACTTTTATCTCTGGTTTTTGTATTTCATCTGAGTGGGAAGTGGTTTGCTTAGGAGGCACTACGTTAGTTGAGGTGATCCTAGTTAAAGGGCACGAGTTACCAACTATAGTGAAGATTCTGCCTGTTGGTTTCCACTTAAATCCTACATTAGTGAATACATGGCCCATAGGTTTCTAAATATTTTGTTTTATATGTTTCTTAGCATATTTAGTACGTTATTCCTCATTTTGCACAACATCAAAAGACATTTAACATGAACACCATCAAACCATATATTTCTTACATTACACAAGAATTTCAGAAATCGCTTTAACATGTAATGCTTAACATCAACATCACAAACAGGTTAAACCAACACGATTTCACCTTTATTCACTTACCAGGTTTGGGCTTCCTAACTTTATACTTCTTTGTTCCTACTTGGTGATTGTGAGATCCTATCATTCCTTTAATTTGCCTGGATGCTTTGATCCGCAATTACTATTAGAACACTTCCACTCCTGTAGAAAGACCAACACAGTGTGTTAGAATCTGAATGAATTTAAAGACTCTACCTGTTTAATGTTCTTGAGGATGTGGAGGCATCAGTAAACCTAACTTTCTTACATAGTTCATGGGTGTTGACAGTAACCTCCTAGCACTAGGTATTATCCATTAGGCACTATCCTTGAACATAATCAAGCAACTCCTGAATTCTAGTGCATACTTACATGCAAGGTCTAACGCGCTATTTAAAGGTTGTTTTTCCTTAGCTTGTTTGACTATTTCCCCAAAGAATATTAGCTTGTTCTTGAGTGTTCCTAAGATAGGCTATGTGAACTTCCCTATTTTGCAATAACCTAGGAGGCAACGGTTCTAAATCAAGCTTGAACTTCACATGTTTATTATATACGAAGATTTGACCTGATTGATGAGAACATCATATGATGAAATCATATGGTCCTTTGTAGCCGTCGTAGATCTCCTTTGTACAATCTCCCACCAACGAACTTTACCAAGCTCCTCATTAACCTTCTTTCTTTCAAGAGGTTGTCAATCTGATCTTTCTCTGTCCAAGCACTCTTTAGCGTTGCTTTAACTTTCTTTCCAAGTTATGAAAGTATTTGCATCAAACTTTGAGGATAGAATAGATTCAGATACATATGTAGCTTGAGCTTGTGTGGTTGGTGTTGATGTTGTCTTAGCTTCCCCCTAAACTAGCAATCCTTTCTTGAGTAGATTAAAACTTTCTTTCAAATCGCATCAAGCAGTCTTGATGTATAAAGCCCAGATATCCGAAGTACACAATTAACCCTTTTAAGAATTTGATACCGCAACACCAAAGTCAATTAAGTATCGGATGAGCGCATTTCTCTCTTTAGGATAGTGATGATATATCTTGTAACACCAAAGTCAATTAAGTCCTGGATGTATACAATTAATCCCTCTAAGTAGTCGAAATGATAACACTTAAGTCAGCTAAGTCCCAAATGAGCACATTTGTTCCTACAGGATAGTGACTATCTAAATGAATCATCATACCTGTGTGTACCTCTTTTATCAAATATTTCTACTCATTTTAAGAATAAGCTTAGTGATTGACCGTTTGAGGAAGCATTCATTGAATCAAAAAGAACTTTTCTCACGTTTTAAATGATTATACTCCTAACACTTCCCCCTAGGGACTCAAATGATGCATACTGGCTAATGACGAGATGTCTCTTCCACCATGTGATTGAAATAGTGCACCCGAAAGATTCAAAACGGCCTAAAATCAAAAGAAGCTAACCTCTAGAGACAAAAGAAGCTAACCTCAAAAGAAGGCCAAGGACACTATCAAGTATACATCTACTCCTTCCCTATTGCTGGTTTCGACACGTCGGAATCAGCAAAACCTTATATGCATACATATTTGAGATCGTGTTTGAAGAAGTAATAAGCTTAAATCTAGTCCGTAAGAATCAATTTCAAGGCTTTTAAAACTATGAAAGTATTTCCAAGCATTCCTAAGTCTTTTACAAACTATGAGGTGTTGGGAATATTGATTGTTTGTAGTTTAAGGCATGAATTCACTAAGTCTCAAATTGCAAATAAGTCCATAAAGATTTAAACAAATGACATCTAAAGCCATATCACATAAAATCACCACCGTCAACACGGTATAAAATCTGAATAAACTGACAAAAGTCAAATAGTCAAAGGACTATTAATGAAATATTCATAACACAAAAAGGGCAAAGGTTACACATAGCAACATGTGTATTAGACAAAACAACACCATCATACAAGGTTGGTTTCATCCGCTGAGCTTTCCTAAGATAAAACGGATTTTGATAACCTAGAGCTTGTTTATGTGTATTATCATAAAACGCTTGTGGCTTAGTTAACATGTGCACTGTTTGAGCAGATTGACCCACTTTACAAATGATATTATCAAGTTCCTTAATCTTCTTTTCTAAATCAATTTCATTTTCCATATATTTATCTTCTTTTTCTTTGGATTCATTTTTGAAAGTGTAAAAGTTTTGAATAAAGATTCCTTTTCTTTGATTTGTTTAGAAAGATGTTGCTCAAGTGAGTCAATTTGTTCTTTGAGTGCAAGTTTCTCTCTAATCATATCATCCATTTGAGAATCAATCATCTTTTCACGAGTACTTAAATCAATATTAAGACGTTGTTCAAAAATTTTGACCCTTTCCTTATATCTCTCTAATTCAGCGATTATTGATTTATTTTTATTTTCCTTATTAGCCTTTTCCCAATTATTTACATGATTAATCATTTGTTCGGACATTTGTTCAATCACAGACAAAATCATTGAATCTTGTTGTGCCTGCAAATTAGTATCTTGAACAGTTGCCTGTTGTGTTTCTTGCAAATATTGAGAATATGGAATGATATTGCTATCACTAGATATCTCATTATCTGTAAAATCCATAACTGGTGTTTGTTCAAAATCCTGCAATGCATGCACACTTTGATTATCCATATCATTCAGATAGGTTTCAGAATTAGGTACCTCTGAGATAATGTCAGAACCATAGTTGGAAATGTTGGCCATAAGAACCGCTTGTGCAGTCGAGAGATCATCACAGTCTGAATCATACGTATCGAGATCCTCAGTCTGGAAAGCAGCATTGTGAGGGATGATTGTCTGAGCTTGATCTGCCAGAATTCCTGGATCTGCAAGAAATGCGATTTGCTCCCCATCTAATATTAGCCCAGCTTCCTGAGCTTCTGCTAACATTGCTTTCTCCTTATACCATGCAGCATTCCTTGGTCACTTTGGCTGAGAGCATTGCCTAGCCATATGTCCTTCACCTTGGCAGTTGTAGCATTTAACAACTCTAGTTTATCCACTTGTTGTATTTCCCCTTGAACTAGTAGCATTGCCCATATATGTTGTACCAGAATAATTTTGCCCTTGTCTCCCCTGAACTTGTTGCACGGTAACCCTGCCATCTTGAATAGTAACTTGGTTTCTTAGATTAGAGGAAGTTCTGAGCTGATTATTGGTAGAAGGAAACCTTAAAGAAGCTGCAGCCGTTAGAAATGCCATTGCTTTATTAAGATAAGCAATCGGATCATCTCTAGGAGAAAATACAGGAACAACAAAACCTGTGTCTCCAAATGGTGATTCAGTCATAAGTTGTGTAGGAGCTTGAGGTGATTGATAAGCAACTTGTGGAATTACTTGTGGAACAGTTGAGGTTTGATGATTCATTTGAGACTGAAATGTATGTGATGGTGGAATGGATGAATGATTGAATTGATTTTGTGATGGATAATGAGATGAGTAATGTTGATTGGGTTGAATTGATCCATATTGTGATGAGGAAAACTGTTGTTGAAGTTGAGGATTGTTGTAAGATGATTGATAAGGGTTGAAGTGAGGTGGTGTCATCTGCTGATTTGCAACGAATGCAAGTGGATCTTGATTGCGTTCACGCATAATACGGACTTCATTTGCATGGAGTTCGTGTTGTTCAAGATATGCATGAAGTTGATCAAAGTTGGAGGTATGCAAATCTTTAACTAGCTTGACATCAGTCACAAACTTACTCCATTCAGGTGGAAGACTGTTTAAGAACTTGGTATTAACTTGAAATTGCTCCATTTTCATCTTGTAGATGTTCATATCATTGATCAGCTGAGTAAATCGCAAGTAATACGTATGAAGTGATTCCCCCTTGATGTGAGTAAACTTATCAAATGCATCATACAGCTTACACTCTCTTTCCTGCTTTGTCAAAGATGTACCTTGCATCAGTAATTGAACTCTCTCCCATAAATCTTTAGCAACTCTGTGATGATTCACAAGTGAATAGATATCAGCAGGAAGACCTTGAAGAATGATATTAGTAGCTTTCATATCACAATCAGCTTGAATTTTCTCAGCAGCAGATAATTCAGCATATTTCTTTGTTCTGGTCACACCGTTCTCTTCAACCGTAGGCCAAATGAGAGGACCATGTTCAACTAATTCAAGTGTCATTCTTCCGTGCTCTCTATTTTGCATGTATAATTCCATTTGACTTTTCCAAGAAACATACAGGTCCTTGTCCAACATAGGTGGACGATTGTCAGCACCGGAGAGTATCATGTACTCAACAAGAGTATTCTTTTGTCCAAGTGAAATCATTGGATCCATTTCAATGTGATAAGATTAAAATGATCGGACAGTGATTGGAGGTTGTTGTGATAAAGTGAGTTTTGATTAATTAGGTTTGAGTCTTTCGGAATACACGGGATTTTACAATTCTTGATAAAACCGAGAACTCGATTATTCATGGGATTTTACAAATCAAAGAACAACCGTATAATTCACCTAATGAACATGTATAGTTCTCCCTTGAAAAACGTATAAATCGCCTATTGAAAATACACGTATAAATTGCCTATTTAAATTTAAGTGTATAATTCACCTATAGAAAATTAAACGTATAAATTACATGTTGAACGTACACGTATAATTCGCCTTAAGGAATAACACGTATAGTTCGCCCTTGGAAATAACACGTATAATTCGCCTAAAGGGAGAACGTATAAATCGCCTGAACTAACAAATATGTATAATTCTCCCTTGAAACAGGTATAAATCGCTTGACACACTACGAAACTCAAAAATCAAAAATCTTAAAAAGACTCACTTTTTGACGTTTTTACCCGATTTTTCTTATACTTCTTACCTATCTAAGACTATTAGAACCTTAAAAACACAAACATTAACGTTTTTGACACGAAAAATTTGAAATCAAGATTCTTGGTACAAAACCCTCTTTTTAACCAAAAAGAGTCAAAAAGATGATATTTTTTATGGTTTTTGAAAGATTTTCGTGTACTTCTAGTCTATACTAAGATAACTAAGAAATAAAGTTAAAAGCTTTATGGTTTTTAAACCCTCAAAAGGTGAAAACCTTTTGATGGATTCGAACCAAACTCACACACAAAAAGGGTATGAAAACGCACACAAAACCTTCACAAACACCCCATGGCTCTTGATACCAATTATAGAATATCCAATTAACTAGTTAAGCCCGAAGCGTATCCTAGACATAGATTTAGAAGGACAATATTTATGTAACTATGATTTTAGATGTATAAATTACTATATGGAGAGCTATCCCAGACTCTAGATTTACTTGGTTCGTATCACTAGATCCAGTTGAATGATAGGTCGCATACAAAAGCGCGTAAACAAGTATAAATTGATAAACATAAACAAGCATTCAACTATAAATCAAGAAATCAAGATAAACAAATACCAAACATTCAGATATTCATAATAATGGCTAATACCCGAAAGGTATTAGCCTTCAAACGTCATAATAAATACAAGAGAAATTATTTAGCCAAGGTAAACTCACCGAGTTAACGAATGATACCAAAAACCGAACGATTACTAAAGTATATGGAATTACACGTTGTCATCTATGGAATTGATAATGTTGCTCGACCTCTTCTGCTCTTTTCTCCTCTGAAAATCCACTTTTATGGTTTAGGTATCAAAAATATGATTTAGAACACTTAAAACTCGTTTTTGATTTTTCTATTTATAAGGTCTGGAAGTCGGTTCGATACGGCGTATCCAAGTATTGGATACATGACATCCAACTAACACAATGTGAGTTATGATCTGATGCATATTCTTATCGTCTTTGAAGAGGATCGTAATTTTTATATCACACAGGTATGGTATGATTGAGTATGTAGGTAATAAGTAATATCACTTGTTATATTATTATATAACTAAAGCTAGACAAATAAAAATCCGATTTCTTGTCCATACTCGAAAACTTGTCAATTAGATTCGATAATAATATCAATCATAGTTTGAATAATGAGTTGATATATATTCGAAATCTTTCTTGACCCTCACGAACACTCTTTTAAAAGAAGACAAATAAAGATTTTCATAGTGTGTTCCATTAAATCCTAAGACTAGTTTGTAAGTTTGAGGTTGATGAATTATAACAAATTAATTCTTTACTTCGGATTGTCATAATGTATTGCTTGTGCAAAAACATTATTTGTTTGATATGCATAGAGTATGCATTAGTTTTTTGTGACATTTTATTAAGTATGAGATTTTCTAACCATTATTAAATACAACACACCTCATTTGTAAAATACTATAATGTTTATAAAAAGAATATAATCCATGTTTGTGAGTGTAGAACAATGCAAGCACAAGCAAATTTAACAAAAAATACAATTTCTTTTACTTAAAACTAATGTAGTAATATGAAAAGATTTAGACCATCTTGTTGGAAAGATTAATGTTTTTGTAAATATTTTAGTGACGATTTTAACGATATGATCGTAGGCATTATTTTTCCACACACTTGAAAAAGTATATAACTCTTGTTTTAATGGGTTCCTACACTTAAAATAACTACAAGATGTTTATGTAACACTTGTACAAAATAAAGTGATTATGCTATAGGCACTGCATAAATAATTTTTTGCAACTTAAACCGCAAGAAATCCTAACGTAATTCCTTTAGTCCATAATACAGAAAACTAGTACATACAGAATAGCATACAATGTCACATGTGTTTAGATATATAATTAGCTCAATTACAAATAGTAATGATTACTTATTAATATCTATTAACCAAGTTGAAACAAAAGTTAAACACACATAATCATCTAGCATACACATAAGGATATTCATCGTCGTTTTGTGTATTAGATATAACGATGTATACATAGCTTGATTTTATTTGAAAACAAAATAGTTCCTCCCCATTTTTAAAAATTAATTAAGATCAAACGTATTCAGGATAATATACTAAAAGCTCGACTTAAGAAAAGGAACTATAAAGTTTACATAAACGAAAATATAGTATTTGATCCACTATCTAGTATTTTGAGCATTTCTGCCTGACTTACGTTTAGAATAAAGACTAGGAAGTATTCTGTAAAGAAACTAGACTCAATTATCTTCGAAATGGCGGGTGGCACGACTTCTACGGACTTACGGTTGATTTTATATGATTTTTTGAAGTTTGCCAAAAACTGACGAAACAGACAGGCGGCCCCCATAAAGGTGACGGCCCCCAGATATATTTAGGGGCCGCCCGAACATTTATGGGACCGCCACCAGTGACCCCAAAACACGTTTTTTGTTCAAAATCATTTTGTAACTTAACTGTAGAACATAAGACTTTAAAAACTTGTTCCAGCACATAAATTTCGTGTTTTAGACATCATTTCTACTCTTACGACTTAGACAAACATAAGTTGACACTTCCAAGTTCTTTTGAGAAAATTTTCCTTCAAGCTAGTATACGAAGTATATTTAATAACAAAACTAGTACGAATCAAACAAAAAAAACACTTTTCATATTTAGTCCCCATTCATGGGTAATTTGATACATGGATCGTACTCTATTTTAAAAACCATTTGTTTTGAAAACTAGAGCGACCTGGCTCTGATACCAATTGTGGAAACCGTAGAGGGGGAGGGGGTGAATACGTTTCCTTTAAAAAATTTAAGATCAAAGATTATATCACTCTCTGTCGGCGGTCCCATAAATATATGGGGGCCGCCTAGTACATCAGGGGGCCGCCCTATTTAAAGGGACCGCCTACAGAAGAGGTTTTCAGACTAGATCATTTATATCAAATCACCAATCAAGTTTGACGCAATATGAGAAGTGTCGATAATGGATTTACAATTACTAGCGCATATTCTACCAATATATCCACACTCACAATGTTTACTACAAAGAGCTACACAATCATGACTAACACAAGACACACAACAATTCACACAATCATAAGCACAATGCAAGTGTAAAAGTAAAAGCGATAATTGTAAAGAAACCATAAGTAAAGAGAAAGAGTAAACAGAAAATGCACACCGACACGATGATTTATAGTGGTTCGGTCATGAAGCTCCTCTTCGCCCTACTCCACTCCTCGAGTATCCAACTCGAGAGTTACTTCACTAATCAACAAGCTCCCTTTCAGTCGGCGTAGGAAACCTAACCAATGCTTTACAATATTTTCCGACCCCAAGCAAGAATTCAAGTCCTTCTTCGTGTACAACCAAACCCGTTATGTTTTATGCCCAAACAACATAAAAAACCTGTGATTTAATGGCCTAAACACATAAACCTCGTGCTTATATTATTTGTTCGACACTAAGCTATATGATCAAAGTCCTATCTTCTTCGGTACAACCAAACCCATTATGTTTTAATGGCCCAACATAAAAAACTGTTTTTTAATGGCCTAACACATAAACCCGTCGCATACGATTATTTTCTGACACTAAGCTAGATGTCGAGTCCTAATTTTAGCTAGAACCAATCTACCACATCACCAAATTGTTTAGCCCTAAATTATGTGACTAATCCGAATTAACAATTATCATTTAAATTCGGTCCGGGTTCGTTTAGTCTAGTCGATTCAGCGACGATAAATACTGACCCTCCATACTTCCATGGAAGGGGGTAGGAGTTACACATTGTAAAGTGTGAGTGTAGTGTGTGGTTCCTTTATCCTATTTAAACCACACACATACATAAACACTCCTTCTTCTTCTTTTTTCTATCTCCTCTCTTTTCTCTCATTTTTCCTGCTCTAATCATATGAGCTCCAATTTCTTTTCCATTTTAACCAAGCCGTCCGATCATTTGTTCAAAGTGTGAATCTAGAACTAACAATGGCACCCAAGCATAGGGGGAATCCGTGTTGTTTATCTACTGATTATTATGGTTAAAAAGATCAAATTTCGTGGGTTTATTTTTGTGTTCGAAAAAATTGCAAGAAAAATCAAGATTTGATCTTTGTTTGTGGTTAAAAGTGTTAAAGATTTGTACTTTCGGGCTTAGATCTATCCCTTGCATCATTACTAGGTGGTTTTAACATCATTTCGTAGCTTTCAAGAATGTTTGATGATTTTTTCTTGGCTGCGTTTTGACTAAAAGAAGGGTGTTCTTCGTTGCGTTTTGACAATCTTCATGTTGCGTTTTGACAATCTTCATGTTGCGTTTTGGTCATTGTGTTTTGATTATTGAAGACTGCGTTTTGGTTCATTGGATTTTGACCTTGGTTGCGTTTTGGTTCATTGCGTTTTGACATTGGTTGCGTTTTGACTCATTGCGTTTTGACATTGGTTGCGTTTTGACTCATTGCGTTTTGACATTGGTTGCGTTTTGGTTCATTGCGTTTTGACTACAGGTTGCGTTTTGAAGACCACGACTGCGTTTTGACTAAACGTTACTCTGCTCAATTTTTTTATTCATTGCGTTTTGATTAGAAATCTTGTGTGAAGAAAAGGGTTTCAGTAAAACGGCCATAACTTTTGATCCGTAAGTCTGTTTTAGGCCCGTGACCTCTCAAATCGAAGAGAAAAACAAGACGGATCACGCTGTAACCAGCCTTTAGCTGGTTAAGGATTTTTTGAGGCCCGAAACCATCATTTACTATGATTTATTGACATTTTTCAGTTTTTTGGAATTTGTGTTACACTTGTTTTTGTTCTAGCTCACGGCCCATCTGTATTTTTTGGCCCGTTTCAGTTTGGTGAGCCTAGTTAAACAATCTGTTGTAACCCTAAGCCAGAAATTACTGTTTTTAGACCAATTAAATATTGGCCGCTTGAGTCCGAACATCATTACACGGTTTTTTTTTCTATTGAATTTTGAAAATCCCCGTAATTCATTTATTCGTTATAATCAAAAGAGCGGTAAAAATTCCCCGTGTACGTGAAATGCATACAAATCACCACAATCAAGAATCGAACTCAATAAATACACAATCTACCATAACAACACAACCACACCAACATCAACACTTAAATACCCAAAACTATCCCTGAAAGATCACTTAAATGACAAAAGCTAGAAATTTGGATTAAATGACTTGTTGATTACGAAGTGGATTTGGTTATCACCTTATTTAGCAATTGAAGTTGGATTTCACAAAGGGCGTCTACTTATTTCATATCATCGGACTTTCTTCTATTTCTATCTGATTGATGACTTGCTTGAGACGTACAACAGTTAATGATAAAGACTGGATTTATCTAGTTTTTCCCTCCCAGAAGTCAAGGTGGTTTGATGAAGACCTGGTTAACTATCACTTACGAGGAGTTACGTATGTAGTACTCAGTGTCACACGCAGATGTCGATGTGGATAATTTCAAGAGGTGTTGTACTTCTTATACTTTTGATGGAGTATAAGGTACTTAGAGATTTTCTTCTGCACCGTTCTTCAATCAACAATAGTGCAAGATTAAGCAACAAATTTGGGGGATTTTACTTCAGTTTCAAGTTGGGTATAACGGGTTTACTTCACATGTGATCACAACAATAGCGACAGAATACGAGGTTGGTAAGTTAGCCAGAGAGTTTAAAGGTTGAGATGTAAATCAGCACTTCCTTCACGGGATTTTGGCTATTCCAAGACAAAGATACTTCACAGTCTAAGCAAAATCTTCAAAGTTCTTCGATGACATGCTTCATCTCCTCTACGGTTTCTGAAGTCAAGAGGGTAATGATTCTTTTGTATATCAAGATTTGTGCTTATGACAAGAACTTCTCAAGAGAAAAAAAAAAAGGTATATGAACGTACACGACCAATGAATGCTCCGATAGTTCGCAACCATCATGGGGAGAAAATGTGTACAATCCGGACTTTAATTGACTTTGATGTTACCAAAGTGTCTGACTTCCAGGGGGAATAGTGTAGACAACTTTACCATAGTAATGGTTTATGAAGTATTTCTCATACTGAGAAGAACTGTAGCTGATTTTTCCATGCCACACCCAGAACGAATATTCACAAGCCCAGATGACAAGAAAGCAGTGGTCGTTGGTGTGTTTGACTTCTACAAAATTCCGCTGTGCACTTTGATGACAAGTAAAAGATCGTTCAAGCTACATCAATGTTTCAGAATCTGCTTAAGATAGGGATGTTGGTTTGGGGGAAGCTGATTCAGAAACTTCACCAAAAAGGAGTCTATGAAGAAAGCTTTTTAAGACATGCTGCATGGATTAGGGAGAGTAATCCAGTTCATTCATACTACAATGGTTCCTAGAACAATAAGACAGATGAAGAATCCAAGCTGGAATACAAGTTTCAAGACCAAGAGACTCAGAAGACATCTTCAGCTTTGGAAGCGCTTTGGAAGACTTTATTTGTGTTGTATTTGTACTTGATAGGAACATTGTAAGTAATTCCGTATGTCCGCATATTAGGGGAAGATTGTTAGCCCTAAAATATGGTGACTAATCCGGAATTACATTTATCATTTATAGTACTGGTCCCGGATTAGATTCGCTATCGATATCTGGGACTAAAATACTTACTCCCTCCATACTTCCATGGAGGGGTGGGAGTTTCAACATTATAATGTGGTGAGTGTGTGTGTTGTTCCTTTTTTCTCTATAAACCACACACAACAAAAGTACACAAACACCTCCATCTATCTACTTCTTTTTTCTATTCCTCACTTTTCTCTCTTTTTCTCACATAACAATATGGCTACAAATTTCTTTTCCATTTTACCAAGCCTTACCGGACATTGTTCAAAGAGGGTTAATCTATACTAACACCAAGAGAATTTTTAAGGCCAACATACGACCAACCCACAAATCAACCCATCCAAATAACTACATCATTTGGATCTACACACTACTAAAGATTGGAAGACATGGACTCGATCTATATGTAACAAATGTTACAAATGGACTAACTAGACTACATAACTTCGGATCTTGAAGATGACCGAAGTTCTTCTCTTGCACTTGAGGAAAGGAGGAAAGGATAGAAGATTTGATCACATTTAAACAAGATTAACCAAGTTGAATGATCAAAGATTTAGAGAGATTTAGTGAGATCTAGAGAGAAAGAATAATCATGCAAAAGGGTTATGAAAATAGTTGGAGGTGACCCACTATTTATAGGAGCTGAAAAATAGCCTGTCAGGAAACGGCGGTCCCAGATATATTAGGGGGCCGCCGGTATTTAAGGGGGCCGCCGGCCTATTTAAGGGACCGCCCCGACAGACGCTCCTGTTTTTGTCTTTTTGTGGTGACAAACTTGTCTGGTAAAAGTGTAACATGTTTTGGGGGAAAAGAACCAGATTTTAAATTTTGAAATAATTACAACATAAAAACATATTTCTTTGATCATCCTACAAGTTTAATGCTTGTTTGTACCGATACAATATGTGAGTTACATCATATCGGGTGTAAACCATGTCCGTCTTAATGCATACTAGAAGGACGTCAAGAGATGTTTGATGCCATGTATGCATGTGATGATTTTGTGATTACGAGTAAACTTGCGCACTTTACGTTACGTATTACAAGTCACATGTTTGTCATTACCAAAACATAAAGAGATCGTATAGATTAAATATCGTAATATTTGCACTAACAGAACTAACTCCCAAACGTCGTTATCAATGAATTGATTTAATTCTTCTTGCATGGCGACTATCCAACTATCATCCGTTCAGGCTTCATTCACATTTTTAGGTTCAAATTTTGGAAATTAAAAAACAAAAGAAGTTACTTTGGTTTTTGGTCTTGTGATCTAAGGTTTTTCTTTGTTTAAGGTTTTTTCTAAAAATTACTAATGGATGTCATAAAGAATCTTTAATATTTGACTATTTCAACAATCACTAAAGTTCCAATCCTCAATGTCTTTTTCTAAGTTTTTTCTTTTCGGTAACCTTAATTATTTTTTCTCTCATCTAAGTCATCATCCACCAAGGGTGATGTCTATAGAGGTGGAGGAGTTTCATCGAATGTCACGTTGAGTGATTCTTCGACTTTCCTAGTATGTTTATTAAGAAGAATGTAGGCTTACTATTTTGCGAGTATCCTAAAAAGACACTTTCATATGACTTTGGGTCAAACTTTGTAAGGAAGTCTTTAGTGTTTAAAATGAAGCACTTGCTTCCAAACAATCTAAAGTAATCAAGAGTATGTTTCCTACCTCTCAAGAGTTCGTAAGGTGTTTTTCCTAAGATGACTCTTGATATTCGTTAGGATACGTATCAAACAAATAACCCTCAATATAATATATATATATATATATATATATATATATATATATATATATATATATACATATATATATATATATATATAATACATATACATAAGCAAAGTATCATATAAATTATTCTTAAGAAAGAACAATAAGTAATCAACACGGGTATCGTTCTCCTCAGTGAGAGGTGAATGGAAATTCTACGTTCAAGGTTGTAAATCTGCTTGAATGTCACAATATAATTTTGGATTTGATTTCTAAATCTAATAAAGCAAAGGGAAAACACATAAAGGTACGCTTAAACTAGAAATTAAAGCAATTTAAAAATTTAATGACATTTAAACACTTAACGATTAATTAACAGCTAACGGACTAACGGATAAACTAAAATTATCAAAATAACTCTAAAAACTTAAAATTGAAAATTTCTAAACTAAAATGCATTAATCTATTTTTTAAAACACAAAAAATATTATTTTGAATTTTTAAACTATTTAAAACTATTTTTTTAACTAAATAATACTATAAATTAAATTAAAAATACTAAACTCAATCCTAAAAATTTAAGAAAATTCCTAAAAATACTTTAAGCTAAAAAGGAGGTTTTCAAAGAAATATTACTCAAAAAGCTAAAACAGATAAGCTGCTTAAAATCAAATAAGCTAAATAAGCTAAATCTAGTTTGCATATAAGAAATTAATGAAAGAAAGGAATTATGAAAAAGACCTAAGGGCGCGTTGGTTAAGGTGTTGGTGTTGTGAAAGGAAGGTCACATGTTCGAGTCTTGTGACCTGCCTTTTTGCAAAACATTTTTATTTTTCATTTTCTTTTTGAAAAATCTATAAAATAAGGATAAATAAGCTACTTTAACAAAAGAACTTTTTGACAGAACTTAATAAAAAGCTAGAAAAAGCTAATCAAAATAACAGTTTTGCTAGAATAGACTTATGCATTATCATTAACTAGGGAACACATGCAGCTAGTAATAAGAACAATAAACTATTATGAAGACTAAAAAGCTAGAAACAGACCTTAAACTAAACTTAATAAGCACTAAGAACAAGGGAATAAGCAAAAATCATAAGCTAAAAAGCAATAAAAGCATTAAGACAGATTGACATAAAAACCACTCTTAAAAGACTTTTGACACATTTTAAGCTAAGATTTTGGAAAATTAAGCACTTGAAATAAGCTGTAAACTAAAAACATATTAAGACCTATACCTAATAAGCACAAAAGACTAAAAATAAGCAACCAAATGAAGCTGAAAATTAATCAAATGCATAAAGCCAGTTTGACACAAAAAGAACTTAAAAGACTTTATCTACTTTTTAAGCTAAGAATTAAGGACTATTAAGCAATAAGTAAAAGCTAAAAGCTAAAAACAGATTAAGTACTAAACTCAAATGACTCAAATAAGCTGAAATAAGCTAACTAGATAAAGAGATAAGCTGGAAAAAGTACAGTGAAAATGACAAACAATACTACTTGATATTGGACTTTTTGGAATGAAATGACCACTAGAAGCTAAATTTTAAGACTTATAAGCTAACTTATCATACTAAAAACTAAAAACAGATGGAAAAAAACCTCAATAAGCTAAACTTAATCAAAATTAAACAAGATTAAACCTAATTGTGACCACAAATGACCTGCATAAACTAAATTTTTCAACAACTAATTAAGCTTGACTGTTTTTTAACTAAAGTTTTCAAAAGGTTTTTTTTCAAAAGACTTAGACTCAAAACAAATGAATATAGATTCAAATGAGACTCATTATGAGTACAATAACCACACCTTAAGCATTCTTTTACAAATTCAGCAAATAAGCAACTTAAAACCACTTTTAAAATGACAAATTTGAGATTTTGATAAAACAACTAGAAAACATAACAAAACTTAATCAACGCGTATACACACAACTATTAAGACTTGATTAGAGCTTATGAAATCTAAATTGAGCACCTAAAACAGATTACACACTATTTAGCCATTTTTAAATCCTTAACCCAAACACTCGTTTGAATTTTAGAATTCGCCTTTTTAAGCTAAAACAGATCTGAATAAGCCTTGTTTATTGAAAACAGATGATGAACTATCATTACTAAGGACAGATAAGCAAAGATCTTATGGAAATAAGCACTAAGCAATAAGCTAAACAAAAAACTTTTATAGACTATACTAAAAATACCAGTTTTAACTAAAACTAGAATAATGCTAACTCTAATGATTTAAACTAGAAACTTAACACATAATAAGCTAAAATAAAATAGATTAAGCATATTCAAACATTAATAAGCACAGAATAAGAAAAAAAAGCTAAATAAGAAAGTAAGCTAAAATCAATAAAAGTGAACTAACCTTGCCCTTTGCTCAAAATAAGGGCTTAAATGCTCTCAAAAGCTTATCTACAAGCTCCAGCTTGTTGAAAACAAGCTGGTAAGACCTATAAGACCATCTATTTCTGGCTTATCTTCCACAATAGCTTATTATGACTTTTTGGGTGATTTTAGGTAAATGGCTTATTCAGTTAAGCTTTAAACAAGCTTAACTGAATAAAAGCTTGCTTATTAGTAAATGAGAGCTTTATGGAGCTTATTAAGTATATTCAAACATTTTGTAAACGAATTTGCATAAGAGTAAAATATGAATTTTAAAACACAATTTAAATAAAACGGAAACTTTTATTAATATCAAAAGAGATTACAAGGCTTTTAAAAGGAAATTACATTAATAAAAAGTAAATAAGCTTAAATTACAATAAATAAGCTACAAAAAGCTACACTAAGCTAGATGATTTTTCTCTTTGTGAGTGACAACTCTATTTATAGCCATGAGAGGAAGGATCCAGAAGGGGGAGGAGCATCCTTGAGCTTCATTCTTGACCCTTGATCACTAACAAACCTTCAATCCACCGTTAGATCACTTCCACGCCTCTTTATCCAATGAGATACTTGGGGATTGCCAGCGTGTCAAGGGTGTGTCAGACGTGTCAGACTATACTTCTAGAAAGGAAGAGAGTGTGTGAGTGATTTATGGAGTTTTACCCTGTGTTATTCATAGAGGTGAAAAGGAGGGAAAGAGATATACAGTAATAGTTTACCCGTGTTTATATCAATTTTGACTTAAAGTGGGTAAATGGGATTTGGGCTTTTCTTTATCACTTTGGGCCGGGTTGAAGATAAATGGATTTGGACTTAGAATTTAATGAAAGGGCTTATTAATAAAAGGCTTATATTCTTATCATTAATGGGCTGATCCGGCTCATGAAACGGATACGGGTTGGCCCATTAAAGATAAAATATGCTCTCCTGCTCATTTTCCACGCTTCTTTCTTAATTTATTCTTTTCCAATCATCGTACTCAGAATTTTTCTTTTGGTAGTGTTTTTGTCCATTTTTGATGTATTCGGTACCTGCAAAATTCAATTCACATTACAAACAAATGTATTTTCTATGTATTTTTTGTCATTTAAGCTCGTTTTAATAAAGAAAAATGATATGTGATTAAACACATATCAAAAATCCCCCATACTAAGCTATTGCAGTGTCCTCACGCAAAACTAAAAATTTCAATCCCCCTAGACTAATTACCTCAAAAAGTAGCTAAGTGTTCATCAAGGGGGATTAAAAAATCACTAGTTTAAAATGCCCCGTTTTACCATTTTTTTAAACATGCATTCATTTATCATCATTCATTTCATTTTTTTATATATAATAACTTTAAGGAACACATAACAAGAAATACTCATAAACTATGTCCAAAATGATAAATTCATCGTCCTCGATTTTTCACCCGCCTCAAACCAAGCTTAAAAACGAAATCATTGTTAAATACAAGTTAAGATGCTAACACTACTCATAAATGCTAATTGTGTACACATAGATACTTTCTGCTCCCTTATTCCTAAATCCTCTAAAAGTTTTATTCTTATTATTGGTGATAAATAAAATATGGCCTTATTTATATAAAGTAAACACGGTTTAGAAGACCATAATAAGTTTGAAAATCCACTTTCTAAAGAGACGATATAGGAGAGAATAAGGTGCCACATTAAAGGTTCTAACTTTCGCATGATTTTAGGGGTTACCTTTTTATTTCATCCGAAATAAACTCAACAACGAGTCAGAGACGGGAAGCTTATTAGATAACCCCGGAGTCGAAATTTGGCTTTATTATTATTATTATTATTATTATTATTATTATTATTTGAAACATTATAAACCCGGTCCATGAAACAACTGACACCTCGGGCTCCTAACCGACAAAGACCAGTAGTCTTATTTCGACATTGGTACCTCGACCTTTTTGAAGGCTGCAACATCGGAGCGAACCGACCAGATGCAGCAAACTTTTATCGCTCTCGGATTATTATTCTTACTATTGGCCTTCTTTTGAAGACTGCCACATCGGGAGCGAACCGACCAGAGACAGTAAACTTTTATCAGCCCATAGTTTTTATTATTATTATTATTATTATTATTACCTTCACCCTTTAAACGGATGTCACATCAGTATGCGAACCGACCATGATCCAGATGTCTTATTTCGGCTTCGGTTTATTATTACATTAAAAGCTAAATTTCAAGTTCTGTGGGCATTAACAACCTGTCCATTCAGTAATGCTATCCGACCATGGTCTAGGAGTCTATTTCTCCACAACACTGACAAAACCTCGATGTGTACCTTACTTTCACCAGAAGGAATCTCTATGAAGGGATCTAAACTAAGAATCGCAAAAACCAAAGTAACTTTATTAAGCTGGTGGGAGCAAAAAGCCACAATTAACCTCTATGAGCTCTAAAGAGATCCAACTACTCCACGCTTAGCATCTAACTTATATTCAACTCTATCATTTTTTGTTCTTCGCAAATTTAAAATCTTTAATAAAAAGATCCACGAATGCTTAGTCTAATAAAATCAAGCTTTGCATATTTAAAGTCTATTATGAAAACTTGCAAACTCTTATCTTTTTAAAACTAGAATTCACGTTTTAAAGCTTCTTGTATAAAAGACTAGCAAAAGCTTAAATTTATATAGATAAGGGGCAAGCTAGAGCGCAACATGCTCGATCAAGTCAAAATTTATTCTTATTCTAACCATCAGAAAGTCAAAAATCCGTGTAAAAACACTAATTTTATATTTGAATTTTTTTTAATTTTGGTATAAAATCACATATTTTTGCTATTTTTTGTGGCAAAACGGGGTTACGTGAAGACAAGGCAAATGCAAGTAAGATCAAATCAAAAGATACCCCCATACTAGAACTAAACATTGTCCTCAATGTTCAAAAGGGTCTCTACGTAAATCTAAAGCTGTTTATTAATTATGCTAATAGATAAACATTAATCAATAAGATCTAGGATATCGAATTCCCATATATAAACATGCAAAGGATAGAAGCTCGAGTGAACGATGGACAAAACCATGAGCACGAGAGTCTTCATAATCCGGGGCAATCCTGGACATAAAACACAAGCCACAAAACACGAGAAAGAAAAAGGCGAGCCTCCTCACGTCACACTTATTCATAACTAATATACTACTCCTAGGGATAAGTATGGGTTGCCACCCACGAAGCGCTTGTTTTTGTGCGAGTCTCTAGCTTGACTCTCCCCATATCATCGTGAATAATAGGGAACGAACATGTGGATAGAGCAAAATCCAATCAGACTTTCATTCAAGAAGTTAGATAAACAATAAGCAAATGAAGTTCCACATCCGATGAGATACACCAGGCTCTCAAGAGAATAGAAACTAAAAACGGGAATGCCGGGGTTAAAAATGGTGTCTTCACTCCCGAAGGAGAGAAGAAAAGGAGATTCCATAGAATAAGTAAGAAAAGGAAGAAAGATTCTGATAAGAAATGTGAGGGAAAAATAATGGCGATCCTCAAAGGGTTACCTCACATATGTCGAAGAAATAAATTTCTCATAAATCCCAGGATCAAAAACTTTGACCATACTCATTAATTCATCATTATCAGGTTCATCCTTTAAACTTCTTGGGTCATGATCTAAAAACACCTCAGGAGGGAGATTATGGGTAGTATCTTTAATAAGCAAACTCTCAAGATAGATAATGTCTCCCTCCGAGTCGTAATAATTGTCCTCAATATCCGTAGAAACATTAGATTTTATTACTTTAAGTTCCTCAAAATTAAGTTTATTTAGAGGGAGAGGAGATGATGGATAATCATTTAATAACTTCTCGAGTAGAAGAATGTCTCCCTTCGGATCAAATTCGGCACCATCAATTCCCGGTGGAATTGAATCACTTGTAAGACAAGCTTCGATCTCATCAAATTTGCCTCCTGGGTCAAAACACTCATCCTCATTAAGCTTGGAAAGAATTGTGACTAACAAAGCTGGCTCAGCAAGGTTAGAAACATAAGAGTCCTTGTTCTCGATATCCTTTAACATCTCATTAAAAAGAGGATTTACATCACTAGAGATGTCCTCGTCATCGTAATCAAAAGAGTGGATCGCATAATTTAAAAATAATCCTCCGGAACACCTCCTCAAGTAGTGACTCGTCCCATCAACTTACAGGTAAAAATCATTATTAGAATTCAAAGAGAGATTAGAGAAAGTCACAGAATCATCACAAAAAGGAAAATCACACTTACTGTCACTGTCGGACGTATCCTAGGACTCACTTGGGATTGGGACAAGGTTCTCAACACTAGACTTTATGAATTCATCTGATTCCTTTTCAGGAATAGTGCTAAGATTCTCATCCACCATGATGAGAGAGTCCTCGGAATCCACGATTGGTAAGACGGGTGTGATTGCAATAGACGGAGGTATTTGAGAAAAAATTTCATTCAAAGGAATAGTACTCTCCTTGTCATCATCGTCGTCATAGTAAATAGAATTGAAACATCGCGAAGGCTCGGGAATATAAGTTTCATGACTTATTTCATCATTTTTAGGTTGACAATCTTTAAGCATATTATTCGATAGAAACTCATGCATCATCGTTTTTATTTCCTGAATCGTATCTTAGAAATTTATTTCATTAAGAGGCTGATGATTGATGGAATTTTGCGGGGGTTGGAAATTTATTTCATAGTAGTTTTGATGCCACGGTTGACATTGATAATCTTCATGAGGACCCCCACATTTTTCACAATTAAGATATTGTTTGTGAAAACTTAAGTGGAATTTTGTGGATAAAAGATAATCAAAGCCCGAACATGCTCATGAAAAGACAAAAAACCCGGTACCGCACGTGGTGGACTAATCATAAACCATACTGAGCAGACGTCGTTCCCACATAATTCACACGAGTATGATTCATACTGGGTTGAGGATAGGGTGGGTGAAAACGTTTGGAGTATCATTGAAAGAGTTTCGGATTATGGAGAAAAAAAAAAAAAAGATCCAAAGGACTGAATTTCCATCTCTTGAAGCATACGCGTCGCAAAACAAACAAACCTCCTCGTAAGATATATCCAACCACTTGCAAGTACACTGTTGACAATGTACACCATCTTCTAAATCTACTAAACGATCACCACACCCAAAAACAATGAAATAAGGTCGAACTAAGATGTTGGGGCTGTGGAAGCGTGGGTAGGAAAATTGGTGTGTATCATCATTGTAAATGGGAAACGGGTTACGGACAAACTCATCTCCGAAACTCACATTGGTACATTGTTAATAATTTCCACCGTTAAACGGACCTCCACACCACGAGCACCTCGAAAACCAAGACATGTTGAAGAATTATCGGATAAGAGGGTAGAAAGAATAAGAATTAAATGAATAAGAGGACAGAGAAGAATATTTATAGATTTTTATACATAAGGAAAAGAAATTAAAGAAAGAAAAATATTTTTGGTAACCGATAGATCCAAAGGTGCACGTAATCTCCTAGAAAACAGGCACCAAAGAACGGAGGAGCGGGTAAGCGTGAAGCGTTTTAAAAACCTTTTTAAAAACCTTCTCCTTTCGGGTCGAAGTTCGTAGGATCGACCCTCCTTATACCTCTCTTATAGTTTGTTAACTAAAGATGAGCCGAAACGACAATTAACAAACGGTTATTTTTAATATTAAAATAAAAGAAAATAAGAATAGAAGTGTAAAATATTTTTGTATTTTTATATAAAATAAAACGAAAACTTTCACGGGGAAAGGATCTTCAAGGCTCGAACACGAACAATTCCGTAAAAATCGCTACACCTCTCCCCGGCAGCGGCGCCATTTTGATATTCGTTCAAAAACACCTCTTAATATAATATATATATAATAAAATACGTATACGTAAGCAAAGTATCATACAAATTATTCTTAGGAAAGAATAATAAGTAATCAACACGGGTATAGTTCTCCTCGGTGAGAGGTGAATGGAAATTCACGATTATGTCAGGAATCGAGCTTGAATGTCATAAAAGATTTGATTTTGGTTTCTAAATCTAAAAATGCAAAGGGAAAGCACACAAAAGTACGCTAATCTAAGAATAACGGGAATTAAACATTTAAAGCAATTAAATTCTACGCTAAATAAAACGCGACTAAATACCTAAAACATCAAATTTAACCCTAAAACTTCAAATTGAAAATTTATAAAACCTAAATGTATTAAAATAATTTTTGAAAAAGAAATTATATTATTTTGATTTTTATTTTATTTTTTATTAATTAAAAACAGATTTAATCTAAATAAAATATTAAAAATAGTAAACTAATTATTAAAAATCTAGAAAATTTATGAAAAATACTTTGACTTATTTAAAATCTATGAAAAATTAAAACTAGAAATTTGGCTGAAAGAATAAGCAGATAAGGAGCAAATAAGCACGAATAAGCTAAAGCTAAAGATCCTATAAAGATTTAATAGTGCAAGACATGTATGAAAAAGACCCAAGGGCAAACTGGTTAAGGCATTGGTGTTGTGTGAGGGAGGTCACATGTTCGAGTCCTTTGACCTTCCTTTTTGAAAACATTTTTATTTTTTTTATTTTTGACAAACCCAAAGAACAAACAAAAATAAGCAATTTTTAATAAAGAGACATTTTCCAGAACTTATTTATAAGCTAGATAAAAAGCAATCTAAAGTGACATATTGGATTTCTAACTTAATGACAATAAGCCTAACAGTTTGGATTTGCTTAGACTTAATGGGCAACTAGAAAGCAAATAAGCTCAAGGCAGCCTAAGACCTAGACCTAATAAGCTAAAGTGATCAAAAATAAGCAAACAAAATAAGCTAAGACAACTAAAAGGCATTAAGACAGAGCACTTAGATTGACAGATTCAGAGGTCTTTTTGCCAAACATTTAAGCTGAAATAAGAACTAATAAAAAGCTAAAAAATGAAAACAGAAAAAGACCTAGACTAAATAAGCACTTAGGACTTAAAAATAAGCAAACAAGATAAGTTGAAAACAGCTAAATCAAATAAGACATTAGACTCTAAAGACAATTTAAAAAGCATTTTTGACAGACTTTAAGCAAAACAAAAGGACAAATAAGCTCAGATAATAAGCTAGAAACAAAAAACAAATTAAAACTGGGATCTAATAAGCACTAATAACTAGATATAAGCCAACAACTTAACTGAAAAGCTCCAAAAGTTATTAAGACAGTTGACTCATGAAGGACTTAAAATGACTTTTGACACACTTTTAAGCTAAAATTTGAGGACTTATAAGCATTAGGAATAAGCTTAAAAGTTAAAATGGTGTAAGACCTATACTCAAATTACTCAAATAAGCTAGAAATAAGCAAATTGGATTAAGAAACAAGCTAAGAAAGAAAGATCAAAATGACATATTATACTAACTGTTTTTGGCTTATTAAGATAAAGTGACAGATTGCAGCTAAAAATTAAGACTTAAAAACTATTTGACCAAACTTAAAAACTCAAAACAGATGTTTAATACTTCAAATGAGAACCAAAATGAGCTTAAAATCAATACCTTAAACATTCATTTTATAAAAACCACCCATAAGCAGTTTAGCTCTACTTTCAAACTAGCAGACTTTGAAATATAAAAAAAACAGACTAAAAACTTAACAAATCTACTTTTAAGCTTATAAAAACTAGTAACTAGACTTAACTAGAGCTTGTGCAAACTAATTTGAAAACCAAAACAGCTTTAAACCTTATTTTACCATCTTAAAACCCTTAACCCAAACATCCATTTATTTTCTTAAAAACCAAAAACAGATTATAAAAACTTATAAAACATGAAAACGGATTTAGCATAAGGTTTTAGAAAGACATTTAAGCAATAAAATCAGAAAATAAAGCATTGGATAGAAAGCAAAACTTATAAGCAGTTTCAATGTTAATGAAAAACTAGCAATATCTAAAACTAGCATATCTATATTCTATCTACTTCTAAAACGATGACCAGGCAAATTAAGCTAACATTGGGTAACATAAGCATAGATAAGCAATTAAAAGCAGAGAATAAGCAGCAATAAGCAACAGAATAAGCAGAAATAAGCAAAACATAAATTAAGCTTAAAAAGAGAAAAGAAAAAGTACCTTGATCCTAGCTCAAACAAGGATCAAAAAGTGCTCAAAGGAGCTTATCTACAAGCTCCAGCTTGTTAAAAACAAGCTCGTAAGATCCATAAGCCCATCCATGTTTGGGTTATCATCCAAAAATAAGCTGAGGTAATTTTTGAGGGAGTTGATGAACAGAAAACAGCTTGTGCAGTAAATAAGAGCTTATGAGCTTATTTAAATTACTTTTGAAAACATGATTAAGCTAAAATGCATTAGATTTAAACAGTAATGTAAATACATATTTATAAGAAAGCTTGAATTTTATTAAAACTTGAAAGATTACATTAAAACTTGAAAGGAAATTACAATAAGCATTAAAACAAGCAGAAATTAAGCTAAAAGCAAGACTACACTACTCCTAAACTACCCTACCCTAGATATTCTCTCTGTGTGAAATCCTCTACTATTTATAGTTAACGAGAGAAGGATCTAGATCTTCAGGAGTGTTCCCAAGCTGCCATCCCAACCCTTGATTCCTAATCCATCAATCTGAGCCTTTGATATTTCTCCACGTATAATAGCCAATAGGAGGCTTGAGGATCGCCAGTGTGGCTTAGTGAATGTCAGACGTGTTAAGAGGGTGTTAGCTTCTAGAAGCAGGGGTGCGTGGGTGATTTGTTTTACCATAGGTTATTTGTTACTCTGTTTAAAGGGAGGGAAAAGAGGGAGATGGTGAATAGTATTTTTAACTGTGTTTGACCCTGTGTGTTATAAACATGGACTTTGACCAGGGGTGGAATTGGGCTTTGACTTGGGATCATGGGCTTGGACTATGGATTTGGACAAATGGGTTAAGGATTTTAAGGTTTTTAAGGATTGGTAAGATATAAATCTTAATGGGCTGACCCGGCCCAATAAAATAGGTACGGGTTGGCCCATTAAAGATAAATATGCCTTCAGCTCTGATTTCTTGCGCTCTTTCCATTCTCGTGCTCGGTTTTGTCCATTTTGCATTATTTTTGTTCTTTTGTTGAATATTCGTTACCTGCAAGACACAATTGACAAAACACACACATAGAATGCATTTTTCATGTATTATTGGTCATTATTGGCCTTTTTAGCTTAATAATAAGAAATAAAAGATATGTGTTTAAGCACATATCACGTACCCATCCGATCTAAACACACTGGATAGGCGTACCCATCCGATCCATAAACATATCCAAAACTGAGTAGGCGTACTCATCCGATCCCATTCAATATCACTAATCACACTGAGTAGGCGTACACATCCGATCCCAATCAATATCACAAATCACACCGAGTAGGCGTACTCATCCGATCCCAAATAACACATGTAACACATAGTCATATAATAGTCATGTAATGTCCAAACGCAATTAAAACACATAATCACAGCAATGAAACATTTCAAAACATTTGTATCATTTCCATCCTAATTTAAAAACAGAAAAATAGGACTATGAAGCTCACCTGATGCACA
Organism: Tanacetum coccineum; assembly: GCA_026074375.1. NCBI lineage: Eukaryota > Viridiplantae > Streptophyta > Magnoliopsida > Asterales > Asteraceae > Tanacetum > Tanacetum coccineum. The sequence goes on from BQNB010021456.1 coordinate 50,254, forward strand.
GATACTTCACAAATTCCTCGAAATCAACTAAACACAAATAAAACACGTGTTACACGCGATTAGGCTAAATGCCCAAGACGATGTAACAATCAATTGATGGACTACTATGTCTACATTATGATTCGAAACCCCTTTACCACACTTCACATACCTTACTTATATCATAATACCCTTAATCCATTTATTTGAGTTTTTTAGCTTTTCGGCATAATTTTATAGTCACTTCATGACTAAAAATAATATACTAAATCATCAAATTGACTCTCCCTACTGCATTCCCTTCCTTCCCAATGGGTTATGAACTACTGTGATTTTTTAGAAAAAATAATATTGAGCCTAACTATTTTATAAAAATTCAACATCACAAAGTACTCAAATTCGGATCTGATTAGACTATTAAAAAGTTTAGCTTCATCAGACCTATTTAAACACTTAGGAAAATTCTACAAAAATTCTAGAAAATCATAAACATCATGAACTTACTACAGCAGCAATCCTATCAATTAAAAAGACGTTTTGATATGGTTTTGACCTCATAAATACAACCCAGAATATGCCCCAAAAACTCAGATTTGACAACGTATCTTATAAAATTATTTGACTGTCTTCCACTCACTTTTATTTCATAAAACCAACGGGGTTGAAAAGTAGACTCTTCGTAGTTAATTTTAGGCTCAAAAAAATCAATAAAATCTATCCGTATGACCAAGTTATGACACTTACAAGATGACATAAAAATCTGCCCAGTTTTAATTCCGAATTTAACAACATCTAAACCTAACCAAACGCATCCAAACACTATTAATTACATCCTAATTGATTATTAAAGATCATCTAAACATATTTACTGAATTTTAATGAAACCCTAATTCCACAAAATAAATGTTACTAATATAAGAAAAATTAAACAAGAACTTAATTGAAATCATACATAAACCTTTCACCCGAGTACACACGAATCAACACCTTTATTCGTGATAAAAAAATATTTTTTTCTCTTCTCTTGGGGTTTCGGTCAAACAAAAGATCAAAGGATGGGGAGGACTAGATTTTGTATTTATAGGCTATATCTAATCCCTAATCCTTATCTGATACTAATTTGTTTCCTACTTAAACTCTTTTTTCCCTTTTTTTTCTCTTAACCGCAAGCGATATATAGAAACTTACTAACTTCATAAGTATTCATAATACAAACGCACATAATGCAACATCTTACACTACATCTAACAAGCAAACATTGATCAATGCTATCATGGTCACAAGTCTTCGTGTGTGATGCCTTTATAATTATGTTGGTCACCCATAATTATAAGTGCATCCTTTCACACGTGTACTTACTTCCAAGACTACACATCTCAATGATAACGCACATATATGCACATATACCATATTGCACATCTTAAATGACTCCAATATAACACAAAAATGATGCTATATCCAAGCAATATTTATTTATATAAAGATAAAATCAAAAACGACATAAAGAAAATGAAGGTCTTGAAGCACCAAAAAATACGTAATATCCGAAAGAAATTATCGATAGCAACGTGTCAATGTAAAAGACGGGAACTTATGTTGGGCCTCGCTTGGGTTTGACTTTGCTTTTGCAAAAGTCACCCGACTCTACGGGTCCAGACCTTCTACGAGCATCCGACAGGAGATCTGAGTCGGCCTCCTTTTCTAACCTTTCTCCTACGGTTCCTCGAGAGGCTCCTCCTCAATTAGCTCTTCTTCTAGATCTTCTAATATCGAGTAGCCTATGGGTCGAAATCAAACTCAGAAATAAAGCAAGAAAACAAAATTCCTAGATAGCTAAACACAAAATTCCTAGATCTTCCAAGACTACACATCCCAGAAATAAAGCAAGAAAACAAGACAACACATCTCAATGATAACGCACATATATGCACATATACCACATATATGCACATATACGCACATATATGCACATATTATGCAGCTATATAAAGGACTCCTAGGTTATAGTCTAGATTAAACCACCTACTTCTCTATAACTATTGGCTCTGATACCAATCTGTCACACCCTGCCAAGGCGGAAACACGAGGCGTAACGTCATGGGTATCATCACAACACAATGGTGTCAACAATAGAGAGAACTACAATGCATTAAACAAATCAAAAATGGACACAAAGTGTCATGACAATACCTAGCACAAGAAAAAGGGGTCTTGTATTGAGGTAAAAGAGTCACTCCAATACAAAGACATAAACGAAATATCCCAAAACCTAAAACATTCAATCAACATTTAAAGTACGAAATGAAATCTAGGAGATAAACTCCGCATGCAAGCCTACGGTCTCACTAGCCAAGCTTCTTAACTTTACTTTCCTTAAGATGCTCACCTGAAAATGATGCATAAAACGTCAACAAATATGTTGGTGAGAGTCATAGGTTTTAGACACGCAATTAAACTCGTTTTCACTATGATTTACAAAACAAGGCAAGACAATAATGAACTATCATGACCCTATCTAGCATGCAACAAAATCAAATCAACATATTCAGACATTGGGTAGGCGTACCCATCCGATCTAAACACACTGGATAGGCATACCCATCCGATACATAAACATATCCAAAATTGAGTAGGCGTACTCATCCGATCCCAAATCAATACCATAAGTATCACTGAGTAGGCGTACTCATCCGATCCCAATAAATATCACAAATCACACTAAGTAGGCGTACTCATCCGATCCCATTCAATATCACTAATCACACTGAGTAGGCGTACTCATCCGATCCCATTCAATATCACAAATCACACTAAGTAGGCGTACTCATCCGATCCCAAATAACACATGTAACACATAGTCATATAATAGTCATGTAATGTCCATACGCAATTAAAACACATAATCACAACAATGAAACATTTCAAAACATTTGCATCATTTCCATCCCAATTTAAAAATGGAAAAATAGGACTATGAAACTCACCTGATGCACAGCTACTTCACAAATTCTTCGAAATCAACTAAACACAAATAAAACACGTGTTACACGTGATTAGGTTGAATGCCCAAGACGATGTAACAATCAATTGATGGACTACTATGTCTATATTATGATTATAAACCCTTTTACCACACTTCCCATACCTTACTTATATCCTAATACCCTTAATCCATTTATTCGAGTTTTCCAGCTTTTTGATAGAATTTTGTAGTCACTTCATGACTACAAATAAAATACTAAATCATCAAATTAACTCTCCTTACTGCATTCCCTTCCTTCCCAATGGGTTATGAACTACTGTGATTTTTTAGAAAAAATAATATTGAGCCTAACTATTTTATAAAAAATCAACATCACAAAGTATTCAAATTCGGTTCTGATTCGACTATTAAAATTTTTAGCTTGATCAGACCCATTTAAACACTAAGGAAAATTCTACAAAAATTATAAAAAATCATAAACATCATGAAATTGCTACAGTAGCAATCCCATTAATTAAAAAGACGTTTTGATATTGTTTTTGACCTCACAAACACAACCCATGATTTGCCCTAAAATCTCAGATTTGACAACAAATCTTATAAAATTATTTTGACTGACTTCCACTCACTTTTAATTCATGAAACCAACGGGGTTTGAAAGTAGACTCTCTGTAGTTAATTTTAGGCTTAAGAAAATCAATAAAATCTATCCGTATGACCAAGTTATAACACTTACAAGATGACCTAAAAATCTGCCCAGTTTTAATTCCGATTTTAATATCTAAACCTAACCAAACGCATTCAAACACTATTAATTACATCATAATTGATTATTAATGATCATCTAAACATATTTACTGAATTTTAATGAAACCCTAATTCCACCCAATAAATTTTACTAATATAAGAAAAATTAAACAAGAACTTAATTAAATCATACCTAAACCTTTCACCTGAGTACACACGAATCAACACCTTTATTCGTGATAAAATATTTTTGTTTCTCTTCTCTTGGGGTTTCGGTCGAACAAAAGATCAAAGGAATGGGAGGACTAGATTTTGTATTTATAGGCTATATCTAATCCCTAATCCTTATAAATACTAATTTGTTTCCTACTTAAACTCTTTTTTCTCTCTTAACCGGCCCCCTATTAAATATTTTTTATTTATTTTTTAAATTATTATTAAATGTATATTTACCCTTATTTTGTTATTTTTTATAAAAACCATTTATTAATTTAGTAAACCTTTTAAATAAAAACTAGTTATAAACTTACTATTTATAAATTTTATTTCACAAATTACTTTCCTAAATTAGAAAGGCCTACGCTTAATCAACTTAAATACTAGACTTAATTCATTCATAAGAATACACTACATTCTCTTTACGCTCATACTAAAATTATTCACCAAATAACACGATAACGTATAAAATCATGCTATCATTTCCATTGTCACAAAATGTGAACGAAATGAAATAGCTACCAAAACCACAACTCAATCACAATAAGATGAACACGCATCACGGATTGATATTAAATACTCATATAAGGTCACATAAGCACTTAATTATAACACATATAAATACTTTAGTCAACTCTAACAGTTTGACTAACCTGCTCAAGTCACGGTTGTCACAGTATCCCCTCCTTAAGGAAATTTCATCTCGAAATTTAACTAGTAGGTTCAACAGCACAGTCAGCAAACAATCAGGGATACTTAGTTTTCATATGGTCCTCACGTTCCCACGTGAACTCAGGGCCACGTCGAAATCAAACTCAGAAATAAAGCAAGAAAACAAAATTCCTAGATAGCTAAACACAAAATTCCTAGATCTTCCAAGACTACACATCCCAGAAATAAAGCAAGAAAACAAGACAACACATCTCAATGATAACGCACATATATGCACATATACCACATATATGCACATATACGCACATATATGCACATATTATGCAGCTATATAAAGGACTCCTAGGTTATAGTCTAGATTAAACCACCTACTTCTCTATAACTATTGGCTCTAATACCAATCTGTTACACCCTGCCAAGGCGGAAACACGAGGCGTAACGTCATGGGTATCATCACAACACAATTGGTGTATCAATAGAGAGCAACTACAATGCATTAAACAAATCAAAAATAGACACAAAGTGTCATGACAATACCTAGCACAAGAAAAAGCGGTCTTGTGTTGAGGTAAAAGAGTCACTCCAATACAAAGACATAAACGAAATATCCCAAAACCTAAAACATTCAATCAACATTTAAAGTACAAAATGAAATCTAGGAGATAAACTCCGCATGCAAGCCTATGGTCTCACTAGCCAAGCTTCCTAACTTCACTTTTCTTAAGATGCTCACCTGAAAATGATGCTTAAAATGTCAACAAATATGTTGGTGAGAGTCATAGGTTTTAGATACGCAATTAAACTCGTTTTCACTATGATTAACAAAACAAGGCAGGACAATAATGAACTATCATGACCCTATTCTAGCATGCAACAAAATATTATAAAATATTCAGGACATTGGGTAGGCGTCCCATTCCGATTACAACACCACTCGGATAAGGCAATACCCTATCGATACATAAACCATATCCTAAATTGAGTAGGCGTACTAATACGATCCCAAATCTATACCAGAAGTCATCATGAGTAGGCGTTCTCATACGATACCAATCAATATCACAAATCACATAAGTAGGCGCGTACTCATCGATCCCATTCATATATCTAATCAACTGATAGGCGTTATCATCCGTTCCCATTTCAATATCACAAATCACACTAAGTAAGCCGTTACTTATCGATCCTTAAATAACCACAGTAACCCAATGTCATATAATAGGCATGAATGTCCAATAGCAATTTAAAACAAATAATCACAACAATGAATACATTTCAAAATATTTGCATCATTCCCATCCCAATTTAAAAATTGAAATTATAGGACTATGGAAATCACTGATGCACAACTACTTCATAAATTCTTCGAAATTAACTAAACACAAATAAAACACGTGTTACACGTGATTAGGCAGAATGCCCAAGATGATGTAACAATCAATTGATGGACTACTATATCTATATTATGATTATAAACCTCTTTTACCAATACTTCCATATACCTACTTATATCTACATTACCCTTAAATCCATTTATTAGAGTTTTCCAGCTTTCGACAGAAGAATTTTTGTAGTCACTTCATGACTACAAATAAAATACTAAATCATCAAATTGACTCTCCTTACTGCATTCTCTTCCTTCCCAATGGGTTATGAACTACTGTGATTTTTTAGAAAAAATAATATTGAGCCTAACTATTTTATAAAAATTCAACATCACAAAGTACTCAAATTCGGATCTGATTCGACTATTAAAAATTTTAGCTTGATCAGACTCATTTAAACACTTATGAAAATTCTACAAAAATTATAAAAAATCATAAACATCATGAAATTGCTACAGTAGCAATCCCATTAATTAATAAGACGTTTTGATATGGTTTTTGACCTCACAAACACAACCCATGATTTGCCCTAAAATCTTAGATTTGACAACGAATCTTATATTTAAAAAAATTTATTTTTGCTGTAACTTCCACTCACTTTTATATTCATGAAACCATCGGGGTTTGAAAGTTAGACTCTCTGTAGTTTAATTTTAGGCTCAGAAAATTAAGATATCTATCTGTATGACTAAGTTTATAAACACTTACAGATGACCTAAAATCTGCCAGTTTTAATTCCGATTTTAATATCTAAACCTAACCAAACGCATTCAAACACTATTAATTACATCATAATTGATTATTAATGATCATCTAAACATATTTACTGAATTTTAATGAAACCCTAATTCCACCCAATAAATTTTACTAATATAAGAAAAATTAAACAAGAACATTAATTTGAAACATACCTAAACCTTTAACCTGAGTACCAACGAATTCAACACCTTTATGCGTGATAAAAATATTTTTGTTTCTCTTCTCTTGGGGTTTCGGTTCGAAAAAAGATCAAGGTATGGGAGGGATCTGATTTTGTATTTATAGGCTATATCTCAATCACTCATCCTTAATAATACTAATTGTTTCATACTTATAAACTCTTTTTTCCACCTTTTTTTCTCTCTTAACCGGCCCCCTATTAAATATTTGTCTTTTTTTTTAAATTATTATTAATTGTATATTTACCCTTATTTTGTATTTTTTTTAACATCCATTATTAATTTAGTAATCCTTTTAAATAGAAAACTAGTTTATAAATCTTACTATTTATAAATTTATGTTTCACTAAATTACTTTTTCCTAAATTTGTAAGGCCTACGCTTAATCAACTTAAATACTAGACTTAATTCCAATTCATAAGAATACCACTACATCTCTCTTTACGCTCATACTAAAAATTTTCACTAATAACACGATAACGTATAAAATCATGCTATCATTTTCCATTGTCACAAATGGTGAACGAAATGAAATAGCTACCAAAACTACAACTCAATCACAATAAGATGAACACGCATCACGGATTGATATTAAATACTCATATAAGGTCACATAAGCACTTAATTATAACACATATAAATACTTTAGTCAACTCTAACAGTTTGACTAACCTGCTCAAGTCACGGTTGTCACATTAATCACAAGCCTTAACCTAAAACTTCAATAACAACAATAATAGGTGCAAGAACATAACCAAATGTTTCCATCATCAAATCTCACTAGTTTATTTCATAAAAACATTTCACATAACATGTGGGTGATATATTTAAAGAAATGATGAATAGATCTAAAGAAGTAAATGAAAATGAAGGAAGATGTGAAAAGAAAAGCTTACAATTGAATGGCTAAGTGATTTGAACCCTAGATCTAAGAAGAAAGTGTAAGATCTTGAATAATAACCTAAAAGAAACAAAACCCTAGCTTAAATCTCCAACCCAACACTTAAATTCACATTGAACAACCTTAGAATGGAACCATTTAGCCTTGAATAGCTTGTATGAGCTTGCAATATTTGAGAAATGGAAACCCCAGTTGGGGTTGTTTATGACGTGAGCAAGGAAAGAAAGAGGGGAGAGAGTTGAGTAAATTTTGTGTTATTTTGTGTTGTATGAGAAGTGAAACCTAGGATGGATATAGCAAGGTTTTTAGGTTATGGTTCAAGCCTCAAGTCAAGACCTACCCCTAAGTTGAGTTTGTGTATGGGTTGTGGGTTATGGGTCAAGAGGGGAAAATGGTGCACAATTTTTATGAGCTAGCCACTACATAGTTGGTCACTTTGGTTAGTCAAAAATGAAAGTAACTAGTCAAATGCATCTTCCGTAATGCGCATGTTATGAGTAGACTATACTTAGTCCAAAGTTGGAGTGCATCCGAAGACGTTTTTCAGTATACGCGAGACAACTTCTCGGTTTTAGGTCAAATTGACTACGTAATTTATAAAAGTAAAAATGGTACAAGTTAATAATAAAATATTAACCTATGAAATTGCCAGTTTTCACATTCTTTCCCCGTTAAGAGAGCTTCGTCCCGAAGCTCAATTTGTGGTATTCGATGGAGGTACGATATCGGCGAATAAGTGCGAATATTTCTTCTGAATATGGTCTTCGCGCTCCCTGGTGAACTTGGGACCTCTTCTTGAATTCCATCGTACTTTGACGATAAGAATGTGACTTTGCTTTAATCGCTTGATCTCCCGGTCCATAATCTCAACCGATTCCTAATGAAATGAAGCTTGTCGTCGATTTAGATCTCATCCAACTGTATGATAAGTGTTTCATCGGACAAACACTTCTTCAAGTTCGACACATGGAATGTGCTATGGAATCTACTCAGTTGTTGTGGTAGTTCGAGTCTATAAGCAACGAGTCTAACTTTAGCTAGTACCTTAAAAGGTCTAATGTATCGCGGGTTTAGCTTTCTCTGTTTGCCAAAACGTATCACTCCTTTCCAAGGAGAGACCTTCAACTTGACCTTATCTCCAACTTGATACTCTAGAGGTTTACGCCTCACATCAGCGTAACTCTTTTGGTTCTTACGAGCAGACTGAATCCTATTCTTAATCTAGACGATCTTCTCGGTTGTTTCATGAATTATCTCTAGACGAGTGAGTTGGCTATCTCTAACCTCAGTCTAGCAGACAAGTGATCGACACTTACGACCATACAGTGCCTCGAATGGTACAGCCTTAATGCTGGTATGGTAACTGTTGTTGTACAAAAACTTCACTAAGGATTTCTATCCCAACCCTTTCCAAAATCTATCACGCAAGCACGTAGAATGTCCTCTAGCGTTTGGATAGTTCTTTTACCGTCAGTTTATGGATGATATGCAGTGCTCATATCTAGCTGAGTACCCAAAGATTTCTGGAACGACTGCCAGAAATGGGATGTAAATCTGCTAGCTCTATCTAAGATGATCAAAACTGGCACTCCATGCCTTGAGAATACTTCTTTCAAGTAAAGTCTTGTTAGTCTCTCCATTGAGTCCGTCTCCTTTATTGGCAAAAAATGTGCAGACTTTGTGAGGCGATCAACGATTACCCAAATTGTGTCATAACCACTCAATGTATTTGGTAGTATGGTAACGGAGTCCATTGTAATCTTATCCCACTTCCATTGAGGTATTTCGGGTTGTACTAGTAAACCGGATGGCTTCTGGTATTCAACATTAAATTTTGCACACGTCAGACACTTACTGACATAGGTGGCGATTTTTGCTTTCATATTGGGCCACCAATACAACTTCTTAAGATCTTGATACATCTTATCCGATCCAGGATAGATAGAGTATTTAGACTTGTGTGAGTCATTCATGATCAAGTCTCTTAATCCTCCAAAACGTGGTAACCAACTCCGTTTCTTAATACAAAGTGTTCTATCAGGACGAGTCTCAAACTCTTTATTCATCCCACGAAGGTTTTCTTCCTTGACATTTTCCTCTTTTATTGCCTCAGCTTATGCATTTAAAATTTGAGTTGGAAGGTTTAGATCGATTGTCATGACTAAGGCTCGAACTCGTAGCGGCTTTATTCGTCCTTTTTGGCTTAAGGAATCTGCCACCACGTTCGCCTTCCCCGGTGATAACGAATCTCACAATCATAATCACTGATTAATTCCAACCATCAGCGTTGTCTCATGTTCAACTCCTTCTGATCAAGAAAATGTTGTAAGCTTTTATGATTAGTAAACACGACACACTTCGTGCCATACAAATAGTGTCTCCAAATCTTTAGAGCGAACACTACAACTCCTAATTCTAAGTCGTGAGTCATATAATTCTTCTCATAAAATTTGAGTTGACGGGATGCATAGGCTATTACTTTCTCCTTTTGCATCAAAATAGCGCCTAAACCTTTGTACGAAGCATCATAGTAAACCATAAAGTTTTCACTTCCTTCGGGTAATGCCAAAATCGACGCACTACACAGTTTCTGTTTCAACTGTTGAAATGCCACCTCTTCTTTTTCTCCCCATTCAAATTTCACGTTCTTCTGAGTCAACTTGGTCATAGGCTTGGCGATTTTTGAGAAACCTTCGATAAATCATCGATGATAACCGACAAGACCTAAGAATTGGCATATTTTTGTTGGAGTCTTAGTCGATCCCTAATCCTTAATTGATTCAATCTTGGTGGGTGATGTGCAGTCGTGTAGGGTCAATTTATTGATTACCAAGTTTTAAATTTATATTTAGCCGACTTATCCTAAAACAACACTTTAACGGGCAGTGTACCCGATCGGGTGGAGTTTCGTGGTAAGTAGGGTGTCGAACACTAAGAGCGAGGTCGTTAACCTTAAATTCTATCAGTATTTTAATATATCTAATTAAGTTAATTCTAATTACTTGTTAAAGCTATGCTAAACCTAGTTCTAATGATAATGGAGGTTTTCAGCCTAAGAGACTGACATAGGTTTTATGGTGACAATAATCAATTCTAAACACAATAAACATGCAAGAAAACAATCAGAAGATAAAAGAGCGGTACAAGCCAAATGATAGAAAACTGTATTAGCCATATTAAATCCGATTAAATGCGGGTTTGTTTGTTTAGTGTAATGATTTCTTATCTTGAAGCGGCATATCATTCTTAAGACTTGGGCGGGACATCATCCTAAGACCTAGACACGTTGAATCGTGTTACAATTAACGTATTTGCATAAAGCATCCTTTTAGTTTAATTATAATCTATCTAGGGATTAAAGCAATGGTGATCTTGTTAAACCCTAGACCATCGGGACTTTACCCACTTACTGTTTGACGGTATTTCATATATTGGTAGTTCACTGTTCAAGTCTTTATCAATTAATTAAGAACATACTTGTTGAAACATACGGGTCACCTGCCGGTCCAACTAAGCTCATAATTTAAAGACAAAGATAGAACATTATTTGTGATCCTATTGGTCCAGTAATATAAAACACGATATGGAGAGCTATCCCAGTATCTAGTTCACTTGTTAGGCATAATTAGACCCAGTTGAATGATAGGTCGCATATTCAAACACGTAGACAAGTATCATGTGATAAACATAATTAAACTTTCAACGATAAATTAAGAAATCGAGTTTAAAACAAACCAAGCATTAAATCTTCATTAAGATGGCTAATACCCAAGGGTATTAGCCCATAACCATTGTAATTATACAAGCGTGATCAAATAACCAAGGTAAACTAAAAGTCTTACCGAACGATACCAAAAATTAAATGATTACAAGAGTATAAGAATTACACGGTGTCTTTTATGGAATCGTGATCGATGCTTGAACTTTGGCTGCTCTTCTTCTCTTTAGAAAATCGTCTTTTATGTGTATGGTATAGAGAATATGATTTTGCACACTGAAAACTCATTTTTGAGTCTTCTATTTATAGTGTCTGAAAAAGACTGGATACGTCGTATTGGGCTAGGCCAATATGACGTATTGGGGTGTCTTCCTTGGAGTGCGCGCTAAGTTTATAATCAATCTGATATAACTTCCCAAAATATATTTATTCACCAAATCTCTGAATAGTTATCCAGCTGGATACGACGTATGGTAGATGAGTGATACGCCGTATTGGGAATTGTTTATACGCGTTTCCTTATGAAGAGTTGGCGTCGTTTTAGCTCCAAAATATACGCCTTTTAGCATGTCTTCGCAAATCACTCCTTAATTACTGCAAATAACACTTTTAAGCAATTAAGTACAAATTTTTGAAATAATTAAATAAAAGTGGGTAACTTATTCGGGATAAATGATAGTATAAATGTGATGTTATTTGATGTCATCATTCGTTCTCTCATAGCTTGTGCAAAGGTACTCATGAAGTAACGCTCCCGGACATACCTTCTGCTGCGACCTAATTTGAGGGTGTTATAGTAGGTTTGTGAGACAACCTAGGAACGACAAAAAGACCTTTTAAAGAAACCGAGACGACAAGAACGGCAATAGTGAAAGGAAGTGTTTTAGATGCGAAGACCCAAATCATCTTATTGGAGAATGTCCAAAACCACCGAAGGACAAGAACCAAAGAGCATTCATTGAAGGTTCTTAGAGTGATAGCGGTGAAGAAGATAATGAAAGGATAAAGATGAAACGTGTCTCATGGCTCAAGCATCGAATGAGGTATGTTCCTATTCCTCTTACTTTAGCGATGAAAATTCATTAATTGATGATTTTACCTTAGATAATGAATATGATAAACTATGCAAGATGAGTTTAAAAATAATCACAAAGAATAAACAACTAAAAGCTATTAGAAAGTGAGCTTAGTGAATCAAAATTAAAATTGTCTACACTCGAGAAAAATAAGGGAGTTGATCTCGAATGTACAAATTGTCAATCACTTAAAATTGACAACGAAAAACTTAAAGAGGAAGCTCTTAAGTTAGCTCAATTTGAAAAGAGTACACATTGTTTGAATGAAATGTTGAGTAATCAAAAACCCTCCGGTGATAAATTGAGTCTAGGCTTTAATTCATTTTAAGCATCAACAAGCGAGACTAAGAAAATCAAATTTGTAAAATCTCAAAATGAAACGCCTTCCGGTGGCGGTCCCCCAAATGCTGAGGGTGCCCCCCATAAATCTCAGACGGCCCCCAAAGCAATTAAGGGATTGCCTGTCTGTTCACCAGAATCTGAAAAATCCGTTTCTTTTCAAAAATCCATTTTGAGTCCTAGACCAAAACATATAATGGTAAACAATGTTAAAATTCTCGTTGCTAGTAATAATGAGGTTAAACAATTTTATAAACCATTGTTAAAACCCGGATTTAGATTTTATAAACTAAATTTTAGGTCAAAAACTCCACCACCTAGAAGAGTTAATAATCACTATCCTCGTTCTAAGACACCGTAACCAAAAAGAAATGTTGTTCGACAAAACCAACCTCATGGATTTCCTGTAACTTGGAATAACTTCCAACCTCAAAGTTACATGCCATGGTTAATGTGTCCTCCATTTCCACATCTCAATCAAATGCAACAAATGCATGGGATGTTTAGCACTAACAACTTTGGACCCATAAGATATTGGGGACCAAATGTTTGAGTTGTTGTCTTATATAAATAGATATGTCTTGGAGTCGACTTGGAACCCGACGAGTGGATAAAAGATAGTGGATGCTCTAAGCATATGACGGGAAACCATAAGCTCTATTCAACATACAAGGTATACAACGGATGTAACGTCATTTTTAGTAGCAATCTACGCGAAAACATCATTGGCAAATGTATGATCTCTCATGGCTCACTTATAATTGCTAATGTAGAGCATGTAGATAATTTAGGATTCAACTTGCTAAGTGTAGGACAAATATGTGATAGTAAGTGTAAGGTTATATTTTCTAAAAATGATAGCGAGATAGTTTAGGACGGTAAAGTCATATGTAGAGGTATTAGGAAGAAAGGCTTATATGTGATGAAATTAGGAACTAAGCCTGAAGACAAAATTTGTTTTGCAATGATTGATGAAAACTCCACATTATGGCATAGGAGATTAGGTCACGCTAATATGCATCTCATTCAATCGTTAGCAT